>JAQQSZ010004047.1:0-14273 GCA_028646595.1 Phalanger gymnotis | reverse complement strand
TTCCTTCCTTTCTTCCTTCCTTCCTTCCTTCCTTCCTTCCTTCCTTCCTTCCTTCCTTCCTTCCTTCCTTCCTTCCTTCCTTCCTTCCTTCCTTCCTTCCTTCCTTCCTTCCTTCCTTCCTTCCTTCTCCCCCCATTCCCTGTTCTCTCTCCTATTTTCTTTCTTTTTAAAATATTTTCATCCAAAGTCATATTCCAGTTATGGGTTTTATCCAGCCAAGTCTTTTATGCTCATGAGGTCATATTTTCCTCCTTGCATTAGTACCTCCAGTTCTTTTTACTTGTTAAGCATGGTTGTAGAGACAATTGAGCCCATTTGTTTTTAGTGCTGGCTCCATTTTGTATTTTGTTATTTATGAGCCTCTGAGTGTCTGAAATTGTTCTTTTTTTTTTCTCGATAGCTACTTTTATGGCAGAATTGCTAAGCTAAGGTCTGTGAACTTGTTTTTAAAATGTTTTGTTGATTGTTCTTCAATTTAATTTGATTCCTTTGTAATTCTACGTATTTTGTTTTATGCATTCAAAAACATTTTTCTGAGAAGGGGGAGCATAAACTTTACCAGTGTGTGGTCAAAAGGCTCCATGACACAAAAGACATTCCGAACTCTTAGTCTATGGTTTCTAGCTTGGTATCTTGGTATACCATGGTATCTTTCACACACACATATACATATATATGTATAATTATATGATATATATATATATATATACACACACACACATGTATATTTCTATTCCATTGTTTCTAGTTTCGAGCCTTTTTACTAGAATTAAGATTTGATTTGATTAAGATTGCAAAATACCTAGCAATAAAGGGACACCTCATGTAGCCATTCTCTGCTACAATTTCTTCTGTATCTACCTCATATAAGGCTGTTATATGAATAGAGATAACATACCAAAACTTTTTGCATATTTCAGGGTACTATATAAAGTTGTCGTATCACCACATCATCATCATCGTCATCATCATCACTACCATCATTTTCATTACTGTTGTTGTTATTATGGTTTGCTAAAACGTAAGGCATCTCTGTCCTAGTGTTCATTATCCCTATATTTTAAAATAGGTTCCAGAAATTCGAATACCATTTTCAGATGCCACATCCTTAGCAGTGCGCGGAAAAGACAATCAATGCCCCTATTAGGGTTTTTGGTTTCTTACCCATGACTTTGTGATCCTTTGCAATATTTTCTGGGTTCCTTATGGAAATGGCATTTGTGCCTATGGGTAATAGTCATCTCTTTTGATAAATTTTGGGAGGTTCTCTATTATGTCTTAGATCCACGCCCTGGGAAGACAATAGGCCTATCTATTGTTATCAGATTGACAAATAACTTTCTCCATACTTTTGACCACAGAGTCACCAACTACTGCTTCTCTTCTTAGCTTCCTCTGACGTTTACTGGTCAATCTTTTATCTGATTATCTTCTTTTTCATTCCTTTGAGAACAAGCAACTGCTTCATCTTCAAAGCATTCAGCTTCCTCCCCTTGGAGAGGCAGCATGGTACAATGAGAAGAGTCCTGGATTTGGGAAAAATTCAGAAAACCTGGGCTCGAATCTCAGTCTCTATACCTGTGGGACTTTGGATGACTCATGTAACCTCTCCTCCTTGTTTCCTCATATGTAGAATAAGGAAGTTGGATTAAATAGCATCTAAAATCCTTTCCAGCTCCTAATCTACAGGAAGCTATTTCTAACTCTTAATTCTAATGCCTTCCCTCTGTTAATTATTTCCTTTTTATCCTGCATATACGTTGTACGTATTTGTTGGTTTATTTTCTCTCCCTTTAGACTCCTTGAAGGCAGGGACTATCTTTTACCTCTTTTTGTATCCCTAGCACTTAGAGCTGCACATGGCATATAGTAGGTGGTTAATAAAAGCTTATTTATAGATTGATCCAATGATCTTCAGGAACAGCCTCGTATTTTTTAAAGCTTCATGCATATAGTTACCCTTTTCATTTTCTTCTTTGTAGAAAATCCTTGTACTCTTTAAGCACCTAATAAGGTTAATTTTTCCTCTACTACTTCGGATCTCTGCAGGAAATATCAGTATGATTTTATATAGAGGCAGCTAGGTGGTTGTAACAACAATGCTGCTTGTAGCTACTGTGGCTGTGTAAGGCCAACAACACCAGCACACAGAAGAGCTGCCAGCACAGATTCTTTGATCTTCTTTTCTAAGGAAGGCAACTTTAAGGGGTTAACAATCTTACTTTAATTAAACATACATATATTGTTCACTTAGTTCAGGGGGAAAAGCCTGCACCCTGAACTTCAGAGCAAATACAAACAGAAATTACAAACAGAAACAATAGAAACAGAGCAAACACACACACAGTTATCAAGAGACAGGCCTCTAGCTGTCTGACCAAGGAACTACACAGTTACCAGAGAGAGCGGCACCAACATCTGGGTTCTCAAAGCCAGGGGAGGTGGAGGTGGAGGGCAATGCTCCAACAGCGGCTACCCAGAGTCTTATCTGGTCAAATCACACAACACTCTTCCAGTGAGTGAGAGCCTCAAACAAAATGTTAACTTCTGAGTTTACATACCCTGTTCATGGTCAGTGGGCCTTATAACCATGTGCCTCAAAACTGTGTGAACTAGGCTTTCCCTTGACATAAGCAGGTCATCAAAGACTCCCAATATAATCAAACAAACAAAGGCCAGACTCAAAGGCACTTGATTACCTAAGTGATCCAAAAGAGAAAACAGTAAAAAAAAAAAATCCTACCTTGATTACCATTACAGTGGTACAGTGGATAGAGCAATTACGCCAGGAGTCAGGAAGATCTGAATTCAAATCTGGCCTCAGACACTTATTAGCTGTGTGACTGGGGAAAGTCACTTAGCCCTGTTTGCCTTACTTTTCTTACTTGTAAAATGAGCTGGGGAAGGCAATGGCAAAGCACTCCAATATCTTTGCCAAGAAAATCTCTAATAGGGTCATCAAGAGTCAGACAGACATGACTAAAATGACTGAAGAACAACAACTATATAGTTGTAAAGGATATCATATCTGACCTCTCTAATAGCTGCCCTTCCCCAGTTCTTTGGGGCCCCTTTCAATGGCCAAATCCAAGGGTGTAGCTCTTGTATTAACTTCAGCAGCAATGAAATGTCAACTAGGAAATAAATACCTAGGAACTTAATCATCAAAAGATGGGATTAATTCAGTGATACTTAAAACATGATGAGGTCACACCTTATCAAAGAATTAACAATTTATTAAGGGAAGTTCCCACCTTGTTAAAGAGAGCTTCTATAGAGCCAGAACAAAGTTCTTGGCAGTGGATAACTCTTATACTTTATTTTATAGTGAATTTCAAACCTGGTACCAGAGTAGTTCTGGGCAATTGGTTATATATCTATTAAGACAAAATATTGAATGGGGCCAAACTATTTTCATGCTTATGGGCTGTAAGGGAGCTTTCTCCCATACACATATGTTCCCTTTTGAAAGTATTATTATATAACTCATTCTATCTCTTGTTGCTGAGGGAATGAATGTTAAATATTAAATTGTTACAACTATAATGACCATTAAAGATGTGAATACATGCAGCTGCCTCCCTGACTACTTCTTCACCTCTTACTGGCATTGGTAGGCAAGGTCACCTTAGGGCAGCTTCTGTTTTCAGGGTTCTAGGTGTAACCCTGGGTACTAAATTTCTAGTGCTGTTCAGCTCATGAGCCCTCACCAGCATGCTCTTCATTAAAAATTAGTCAGGCTCAATTAGCTTTTTAGCAAAGTAGATGGAGCCTCGTCCTGGAGTCAGAAAGATTCATCTTCCTGAATTCAAATATGGCCTCAGACCCTTACTTAGTTACTTAGCTGTGTGATCCTGGACTTAACCCTGTTTGCCTCAGTTTTCTCATCTGTAAAATGAGCAGGAGAAGGAAATGGGAAACTCCTCCAGTATTTTTGCCAAGAAAACCCCAAATAAGGTCACAAAGAATTGGACAGGACTGAAAAATGACAACATCACCAACGACAAAATTTACTAAGATGATATGATGAGAATAGTAGTTGCAAAGTATTCCCCACTGAAAGTCTGAGTCAGCACACTTGCCTAAGGGAAAGTGAGCATAGACTTGAAGTCAAAAGGTGGTGAGGTATATGTGTGGAGGGCACATGTGGCAAAAGGCTAACTTATTACTCCTGGTGAATAGAATTCCTTTTCTCCCTTTGTGGAGTTCCCATGGAGTTTTTCTTAGGTATCACTTTCTTGTTATCTTTTGTAAACTTCATAGCCAGAGCTTCTTTCCATTTCAGCAGTCATGATCCCTGAAGCTCCCTTTACACAGGTGGCCCCTGGCTGCATGTATTGTCTCTTATTGGAGTAGGTTCTCTGGTTCCAGATGAGTGCAATGTCTGCTACTGGTACAGTCTCTTCAGTTACATGGTCAATAGAGGAAAAATAGAAGGGGAGAGTGAGAAAGAGGGAGAGACAGAAGAGAGAGAGAGAGACAGAGAAAGAGAGAGAGAGAGACAGAGAGAGACAGAGAGAGAGACAGAGAGAGACAGAGAGAGAGAGAGACAGAGAGAGACAGAGGCAGAGACAGACAGACACATACATAGACAGAGAGACAGACAGAGAGAGATAGACACAGAGAGAAGCAGACAAAGAGAGACAGACAGACAGACACACATACACAGACATGCAGAGAGCCAGAGATACACAGACTCAAATTCTCCCCCACTTCCTGCCAAGACAAATTCTCTTGAGGGAGGAGCTTAAATTAGAACTCCTTTTCCACTAGACAGGTTTGCAAAATGATTGAATTCATCAGTGAACTGATTGCTATTTTTATGTTTAATTCTTTTTTTGTGTTTAATTCTTTTAGCCAATCACAAGATATTTTCTGTGTGGTATCACTTGTCTTCATCCAATGGTCAAAGCATTAGAATATTCCCTGATTGATTAATTACTTACTCATACTAAGCTTATATTTTTAATTGATTGATTCAATGAGTCTTCTGTAATTAAATTAATTGGGTCTGCAGTGGAATTCTACACTTACATGGAATGTGATTGGAAAACCTCCATTAAATCATTCTCCAAACGACTGTTTTGAAATGAATGAAGATGAATAAAAAAGAACCTCTCAAAAGAGTTCAGTTGACGTTTTAATATACATGAAAATTAAAGTGGATGAAGAATACTTATCCTAAATATGATATGTAGTTGGATGGAAAACCTATAGAAGCAGCCCATAAATACATAAATATTAGACAGACATCATAGATGGTCAATGAACTGGGCACAGAATTGAATATGAGAGTATGGGTTGAATTGCCCATTGCTTTTTAATGACCTCAAGCTTTTTCTGAAACATAAGTTCATTTTTTAACATCAGTGTTCTTCTGGTGATGCTATGTGGCTGTAAGTTGTGGAAAATTTCAAAGAATTAAAATAGCAGATGACTCAAAGGACAATAGAGAGATAAATAATGGCCACAAATGGGCCATAACATATTATGAGGGAAGAGAAGAAAGGAAGAGAACAAGCATACAAGATATCAACAAGAATGTATGATCCAAAAAGAAGGTGGGAAATTCATGGGACAAGGATGAGGGATAACCAATAGACAGACATAAGACTAAGAGAACAAGAGGAATTGCTCCATGAAATTGGGCAAACACCTTGCAGAGAATATTAAAAAAAAAGATGTAAGCAAGAGTTATGCAGTATAAGAGGACATGGGTGGTCTAGAATCTTCATCACTGGAGATGGTATGTATGTCAACAAGATGGTAGGTCCTCATTATTACGTAGGGTTGTTGTAAGGGATGCACTTTACCAATGTGAATCATTATTGTTATCAGCGGTTACAGGGACTAGGCAAAATGAATGAGTGAATAAATAAAACTTTTATTACATGTTTAACATGTGCAAATCACCATATCAAGTACTGCAGATACAACTAGGAAAGTAAGACAGTCTATGTTCTCAAAGGGCTTATATTCTAATGTGGGGAGACAACACATACGGAAGATTTCAGCTGTAAGCCGGATGGAAAAGTCCCATGGTTCTTACAGTGAAGCAGCAAAAGAGATGATGATGCTTCTTCTTAATTCCTCAGACATCTCATTTTTCATAGCTGAACTCATTTGAACTTCTTTGACTTCTTCACTATGCCCCCACTATTGTTATTTATCTTGCATTCTCAAAGAGGACCATGGCATCAGGAAGGTGATGCCATGACTTGCAAGTGAATTGGATTTAAGTGAGGGAGGGCTGTGCAAAGTCACCAGCCTCACTTTCTCTTTTGGAGCCATCTGGGTCCAGTGGCAATATATAAATCAGTATGACTGGAGATGTCCCACCCCCCAGCCTGTGCCCCCAGTGAACTCATTAATGGCAAATCTCATCATCCAATCAGCCCTGGTACTCATACCTCCTCAGTACCCTCTGCCCCTCTGATTGGAAGTTGGAGATATAAAGGCCTCCATTTAAGAGGAGGGGACAGGACACACATCTCTTTATTTTCCACCTAGCTACACTCCTTTTGGATTCCTTTGAGTTCTAAAGGAGCTGCACTCATCTTGGACTTCTTGGAATCTCTCCACCCCAACTTTTTGTCTCTTTTGTGTGTTCTCTTTCCCATTAGACTGTAAGCTTTTGAGGGCAGAGGATGTCTTTCTTTCTTATATTTGTATCCTCAGCACTTAGCAGAGCGCTTGCTACATAATAGACACTTAATAAATGTTTATTGACTATCATTACTATTATTGACTAAGAGCTTTCTTTAATGGATCTTCAGTAATTATAGCTATAACATGTTCAGGAGTAGTTGCCAAGCTGTATCAGCATAGGATTTGCTTCGCAGGATGACGACTGATGACACAGATTGAAACATTGTTATTGTCACAGTGCTTGGATTCAGGGTCCTGAGCTCTACCCATCAGGTCTGAGGGGTGGTGGTTTGATTAGCCTGGCATATGCCACCTCATGCCCCTCCCGCAGAGTACCTTGCTGCTTTATCTAGGTTGACTTGCCTGTCCTGGTTGTGGGCCATTGTCAGGGCTAGCTGGCTGCCTCTCCACACAAGTTGCTTTCCCAATGATATCTGTGAGGGCTGGGCTGGATTAAGACTGGTGGTCTGGGAGAGGCTGCCGCTCCTACAGCCCCTATGTCTACCAACCCTTGCTGCTGGTTGTTGAGCATTTGTTGAAAAAGGTGCCCCCCTCCACAATTATTTTCCCCTCAATGATGACTGTGGGGGATGGGTTGGACATAGGTCTGGTGGCTTGGAGGGCACTATGACTCCTAAGGCTCTTGGACACAGGGTCTTAGGCTGTCTCTGTCAGGGTCTGAGGAAAGAAAGAAAGACAGAAAGAAAAGAAAGAAGGAAGGATGAAGGAAAGAAAGGAAGGAAGGAAAAAACAAAGAAAGAAAAAGAAAAGAAAGGAAGAAAGGAAGGCAGGCATTAATGATGACTCCAATGTTTAAAGAATGTTTGATTTGAAAGATTAGTGGTGACATTAACAGAAATGGGAAATTAAGGAGAAGACCTTGAATGAGAAGCCACTGAAAAGTTTGAAGTAGTGTCATGGAAAGAGTGCTGAGCCTGGAAGCACAGGGCCCAAGTCTGAATCCTGGCTCTGCCTGTGTGACCTTAGGCAAATCCCAACCTCTCTGGACCTTAGTTCTCATCTGGAAATTGAGGAAATTGCATTATATGATGACCTCTGAGGTCCCTTCCAGCTCTAAATCTATGATCCTAAGAAGGAGAAAGGAGGAGACTTATGTATTGAGAATGAAAGGTAATAGATGAACACTTTAAGTCATATATTATGAACCTCAAAAATATTAAAAGACCAAAGAAAGGCTTCCAGTTATGTTGGGTGGATCTTCAATGGAGGATTTATGGAAAGATATGAAGGAGAATCACACAGAGTGGTAAGATTGGGAGGGCTTACATTCTGCCAAGTGGATGAAGTATCCATATTAATATACTATAACATCATTCTATGTAACAACAAACATTTTTTTCAACAAATCTCCATTAAGCATCTTTCATGTGTAAGGCAGGATTCTGGGAGATGCAAAGAGAATAAAATAACCTTGGTACAATATTGGTAAATATCTCCACAGCAATAACTGTGTTTAATAAATTACTGATTATCATCATCAAGGAAGGAGGGAGAAAACAAACATTTATTAAACACCTACTATATGTCAGGCACTGTGCTGTGTTTTATGAATAAAATACGATATACAATAAAATTTTGATATAATTTGATTTGATAAGAAACAGGCTTGTCAAAGATATTCATCGTTGTCATAGAAGCTGTCTTATGTAGAATACAAACAGAATAGAGATTTTTTGTAGCTAGCATGTCTTCCAGGTGCTGCTCTTTAGGGAGGACATAATACTAGAGGGAATCATCTGTGGGATCAACAGTCATTCATTCAGATGAAATGGTCTTAACAATCCACATAAGAAATAAAAAGAACAGATGAAGAAACCCCATTGCCCAGATTAATGAAAGGCAACTCACTGAATTAGTCCATCAGTACATATACCTTGTACAGGCAATGCTGATGGATAATAAGCTAGATCCAGAAATGAACAGGAGGAAGGAAGTGGGCTGGACTTTATCTGGAAAATTGCCTAAGGTTTTCAAAAATCTTAAGCTTCTCTCAGGCCTCAAAAGTCCACATCTGAAAAAATCAACAGTGTTTCCTCAGTGATGTCATATGGATGAGAATCCTAAGACATCACACATCTCCAAAGAATTGAAATTGCAGGTGACCCATAGGGCAATGGAGAGCCTAAGTAAGGCTGCAATACATCACTAATGTTAACTTGTGTTCAGGAAGTGGTACAAAGATATAATGAAGGAAATTTATTATTACAAGAGGAAGGGAGTTGCTAATGTAAAGAAAACTAGGGATAGAGTGACAATCTGAGTACTGTAGTGGTATTCATAAAATATTAGTAGACCTAGAGGAAGGTTTCCAATATGTTGGATAGATTTTGTCTAGAGGATTTTTAGGAAGACTTGGACAAGAATCACATGGGAGGAGGAGATGTGAATGGGCAGCACGGTGGTGCATGTCCATAATCTCTTAAGTTCTGGAGTTCTGAGATGCAGAGGGCTTAACCAATGGTATGTCCATACTAGCTTTAATACGGTGACCCTTGAGGTTGGGTGAGGAAGGGACATAGCAGAATACCTAAGCAGGGGCAAACTGGACCAGGCCAAAACAGAGATCAAAGCTCCCAAGCTGATCAGTAGGGAGACTGGCCACAGTGGCCCTTGCAGTTCCAGCCTGGGCAAGATAGAGAGATCCTTTCAAAAAAAATAAAAGGAGAGCCTACTTATATCAAGGAGATCTCAGATCCATAGATATTGCCACCAACATTGTAATAGCAAAGGCTCCCCATTCCTACTGGGACTCTCTGGGCTCAGTAATAGCTACTAATGCAGAAGGAAGAGAGAGAGTGGGACTCCAAGAACCTCCTGCATTCATATAGTTACTAAAGGTTTATAAAGCACTTTCCTAACAACAATCGCAACGACACTGCGAAGCAAATAGTAGAAATATTACTTCTATTAGTTCTGTTCCTCCCCTCCCCCCACTTTTAGTTCAGACATGCTATTTCATTGATCTATGGAATTCCCATTGAGGAAACACCTTACAATCAATGCAGATCAACACATTTTCTGTACGGTATGTAGTCTTAGAGTTGCCCAAAACGCAGAAATTAAGTGACCTGTTCAAGGTCACTCAGCCTACAGGTATCAGAGGTGGGATTTGAACCCAAGTGTTCTGGACTCCTAGGTAGATGCTCTATTCGTCATGTCCTGCTAATTTGCTATGTGACCTTGGGCAAATCACTTTACCTCTTTTTGCCTCAGTTTCCTCATCTGTAAAATAAGGTAGATTGGGTTTAGTGATCTTTGAGGTCCATTTTAGTCCACAGTGATTTCTATGGGAGTCAGGGTGATACAGGCTGTTTTGGAGTCAAAGGTTCAAATCCTGACCCTGCCACTCAGCTGTGTGACCTTGGGAAAGTGTTGTAACCTCTCTGCGCTCCAGTTTCCTCAACTGTGACACGACAGGGTTGTTCTAGAGGACCTAGAAGTTCCCTTTCATCTCTAAACACATCATCAAGTAGCGTATGGGGTGGGAGAGGGGTGCTGCATGTGGATGACTCTGTGAGGCTCAGTGCAGAAGCACTCAAATCTCGAAATGTCAGAGAAATCTCCTGGTTGGCTACTGAGCAGAAAGAGCTGATTGCTTAGTGAACTATGAGCCTGTGGCAGTGTTGGCTGGTATAAGAGAACCTTACCCCTGGCCTTCTAGCTGCCTTTTCTGCTTTCTTTGAAAGCAAGGCAAGGCAAGAAGCATTTATTAAGCAGCAACCATGTGCCAGGCACTGTCTCAAGTATCTGGCATATAAATACAAGCAAAAAGAAAGACAGTCCTTGCTCTCAAGGAGTTTACACTGTAGCAGGCTTGAAGACAACACACAAAAAGAAGCTGAAAAGGGAAATGGCGGGGAGAATGTATCTGTAAGTGAGAAGCAGAGCTGGGAAAAGAACAAAGGTTGGCCAGCCTGGGCCCCTCTCCCAAGCTGGAGTCCCTTGTAGGAACTTATCAGTGCTGGAAAGATGTTCCAGTGTGAGGAGGCTGTAGGGGTGAAGGGGTGTTCCAATAAATCATTGTTATAGATCGATTTAATGGAAAGAGCATGCATTTTGAATTAGGGGATTTAGGCTTGAATCTTGACTGTGTTATTACCTGTGAGGTCTTGGGCAGGCCTCTCTTCCTCCAGGCCTCTAAACCATAGCATCTAGACCTCATTGTGACTTTAGGGGTCATCCCGTGCAAATCCTTTATTTTACAGATGAGAAAACTGAAGTGAGCCAACTTGTATAGCATCACATTAGGTAGGAAGTGATGAAGAAGGATTTCCACCTGGATTTGACTCCAAATACAGCATCATTTCCTCATCCACACTTTGTTTCTGCCTATGTACATGAGTGACATTATTTTTAGGATAGAGAAATATAGGCAAGTACACAAATTGCTCTGGTAATGGAGGAAACTAGAAAGTTTTATTTTTTATATGTATATATGTATGTCCATACACACACATACAGAGAGACATATTATATAGATGTAGTTTTATGTATGTGTATATTCATATACACACACACACATATATACATATATATATATACGTTCACATATGCATCTATTTCTACCTATATGTATATGCCTGGCACATAGTAAGTGCTATAAAAATGTTAGCTTTTATTATATATGTATTATGTATGTACATGTCCACACACATGCATGTATATATGCACATGACTATATTTACATATAGTATGTGTGTATATATGTATGTAGGGTGTATGTGTAAGTATGTGTGTGCTAGGTGGTACAGTGGATAAAGTGCAGGGCCTGGAGTCAGGAAGACTTAAGTTCAAATTTGGCCTCAAATACTCCCCAGCTGTGCGACTCTAGCCAAGTCACGTAACCCTGTTTTCCTTGATTCCTTCATCTGTAAAATGAGTTGGAGCAGGAAATGGCAAACCACTCCAGTATATATGTCAAGAAAACCCCAAATGAGGTCACAAAGAATTGGACATGACTGAAACAACCTAATAATAATATATGTTATGTATGTGCATATGCATGCATACTTATGTATATATATATATATGTATGTGCACATACACACATACACACAGACACAACATGAAAACTTTTGCTATCTGAGTCCATTAAGTGTAGCTGGTAAATAGCCCTCACACTCCTCGATGACCCCCGAAGGCATCATTGTGATTACTGTTGTTTATAAAAATTATTCTGAATAATCAAGAAAAGTTGGTTCAGGATTTTCCATTCAGGAAAGCAGGTTTACATGCAATGTATTTTGGAAAGGTTTCTGTGCAAAATCAAATTTTAGAAGTTCCGATCACCTAGGGTAACTTCTGTTATTTGGAAGGTTCCCTAGCAATGTGGGAACAAAGATTTGCTGAAAATTTTACCACAATATTTTGATGATTTATTTTAGGTTTAGGATCATGCGTGCCCACATGTGTGGCATTGTTCAAGATGCAGTCAATATTGCCAACTCTAGTAATATTATATATCATGTCTCGGTTAGGAGATCACAACTCTCCTTACATCGAGGAAAGAGGGCAGGCTGAGAATTCTTTGTTGAGGAGGCAACTATTTAAGGAGGAGAAATAAAAAGACTGGGTTGGAATTAACATTCCCTTCACATCTGGGGTGCAGGGCCATCTATACACCCTCCTCCACTATCTCCTGCTTGACAATAAAGTTCTTCCAGCCAGAGCTAAGTGGAATGGAAAGGACTCTGCCAGGAGGGTGGGGTTGCCTGGGGATGTACTGTGAATTAGGAAGAAAAAAGCCAGAATGATTGCCAAGCCAGCCTGAGATGGCAATTTCTGTTCAACTGGAAAAGCTGGTTCCTGGAATGTGCAAATCTTAAGGGGCCAGTATTAGAAGGGCTGGTGGAGGGGTGTGACTGTATGACTGAGTGCTTCTATGGGCTTCCACACCCTGCTTGGAGGCATACAGAAAGAGTGAGTCAAGCCAGGAGGACCCAGGGGAGAGGCTCGAGGTGTCAGGTCAGTATGGTGATGCTGACCCAGGACTGTGGCCAGGTCAAAAAGTCACTCCATATCCTGAAGCTGTCCCCACCATACCCACTTCCAACATCTAGGGAAGGGTGAGAGGCGAGTGTGTTGGGGGGAACCCTACTTACACAAGTTTATGAGAGACAGTCATGGGGTGGGGCATCGATATAGTCCCGAAAGAGCTCAGCACCCAGGAGGTAATGGTTTCAGGGGAAGGCAGGGGGAAAGAAGAAGACAGGCTCAGACCCTGGATTCTGAAAGGGAATTCATAAAATCATTTTTTTTTTGACAGACACAATGCCATATTGGAAAGATTCTGACTCTCTGACCTTATCATAGCTTGGCAAGACACAGAGAAACCATCTTTCCATTTTGGCCTGGGATTTTTTAGCCTGAGTGCCAGGCATATGAATCATGTGCCAAGATTGGGAGAATTTGGTATTGGAACATTTTTGTCCAAATTGTTACCCCTAGGACTTCACAGAAATTTCCCAGGGCTGGCTTAAATATAGATATAGACTCATAGAATTTTAGAGACCTTAAATATAATCTATTTCTATTGTTGTTTTATAGATGAGGTAACTAAAACTCCAAAAGGGAAAATGACTTGCCTAAGGTCATGTAGTCATAAAATGTTACTTATCCAAGGTCACAAAGATAGTAAATGGCATGGCCTAGATTAGGGGTATGGGTCCTTTGGCTTCAAGGTCAGTGGTCTTTTTTCTGTTATTAAACTCCCACTCAAAATTTTACTTTTAAAAAAAAATTTTAGAGAGTTTAATGATTTCTTGATTATTACTGCTTTTAGCTTTTCTACCACTGACGTTCATGTGTACAAGTACTTCACAGTTAGTTTTAGGGCTTTACCCTGAAGGAATTAATTATTTGTGACACCTGTGGGATGCATGTGTTCGTACTTGGTGACAGTTTGGGGGCGCTTCCTTAGAGTAAGCAGCTCAATTCACCCCATGAATTTTCTTCACCAAAATCATAGAATCACAGAATTTGAGAGCTGGAAGGGGCTTCGGCAGCCATCCCCAGCCTTTTTCTGAAAGGCATCTCCATGATAACATACCAGCCAATGCAAGAGATCGGGCCATTGCTTCCCAGTGAAGCTCATCTAAATGGCTCTCATTGCTAGGAAATTTCTCCTGACATCAGATTCAAATTTGCTTCTTTGCAACCTCCACCCATGTCCTAGTTCTGCTTTCTGGGAACAAAAAGAACATATCTAATGTCTTTTAGGAAGAGACAAGAAAATTAGGATGACATGGACTAAGAGAATCTCGATGGTCTCCTCACGATGATATATGTCCTCTGGCCATTGTCCCTGCCTCTTCTCACCTGGAAACTTAGACTTTGTTCCTGGATCAACCTTAATCTCTGATAGTTTAGCTTTTTCCGTGTTTTACCAGGGTCCAGGCCTCCACCTCACTTCCAAACATCTTGTATATTCTCTGTGATCCCCACTATCTCCCTCCCTCCCCCATGCTTCCTTGTCTGCTGCTTGAGGGCAGAGATTGTCTAAGGCTGTCTATCTCTACTGCTTAGCACTACTTCTGGAACATACTGAGTATTTAATAAATTCTCCTCCCTCCCTCCCTCCCTCTCTCTCTCTCTCTCTCTCTCTT
>JAQQSZ010004046.1:0-14273 GCA_028646595.1 Phalanger gymnotis | reverse complement strand
TATTTTCTGATTTAAACTATAGCAAGAAGGTCAATAAAGAGGTATAGGTCCTTCAGTAGTGTATCAACTCATTTATAGTTAGTAATTATCTCATATTTTTAGTACTCATCTCCTATTATTAGTGCTCATCATTAAACCTATGTTTTCAGGTACTCTAAAATGATCATTCTTAATATCTTCTGCTTCTTAAAATCATTATTTTCAATGTCTGTGGAATAGGATAAGGACATATACTACTGAAAATGGAACTGAGATTCCACTGTTTAAGGAACAACCTATAAGGAAATTCTACTAGAGATTGGCAGCTTCATGCTAGCTTAGAGTCTTAGAGTTTGGTACACAAAAAAGTTAAATAAATTGCCTGGAGTAATACAACTAATGTAACTGGTGTGTGTGTGTGGTGTGTGTGTGTGTGTTTCAGGAAGGAAGTGATGGCAAATAACCAGAACATAGGATTTGCTGAATGTGATGCACTAGTAATAGTACTGGATAGAGAGTCAAAGCATGAAACATAATAATATATAGATGAAGACAAATGTCTGGATAGATATATACATACATAAACAGAAACATAAATAAACACACCCATCTAGATAGCTATATGCACATATGGGTATGTGTGCATGTATAGCTATCCAGATGAATCTATAAGATATATTTGTTTCATGGGCAAGAAATTAGAAACACATAACCTAATGGCCAATTGGCTGGCGATGAGCCTCTCCATACTTAGCTAGACTGGCCCTTTGCTAGCAGATATCCTCTGCTGCCAGGGTCATAATTAAAGCCTTTCCAGCCTAGGAGAAACAGCCAGAGCTTATTATACTTGCAAAATTGGCACAATGGAAAGGGCAAAAGATTTGAAATCAGAAGGCCTAAGATTGAATCCTAGCTCTGCCACTTAATAACTATTTGACTTTTAGCAAAGAATTGAAGTTCCGTGGACTCTATTTTTTCTCATCTATAAAATAAGAGATTTGAACTAGGTGATCATTAAAGTCATTTTATGAATCCATGATCACCTCCATGCCTAGAGGAAGCTTTTGAGGTTTTCTTATTTATGGACAAATGTATCAGATACCAATATAAAAATGTAAGTTTCAAAAACAAATATCTGTACAAATAACTATAGCACTAAAAATAAACATATCAAAATCAGAGAAAGAGAAAGGATAATTCGGAGTGTATGGTAGAACATACTATTGAGAAGATCAAATGGATTAATGTATAGAAAGCAATTTACATACTCAAAAATTAGGTTTTTATGATTAAATCAGTTTAATCTGGAAACACTTCATGGAAACTATGAGTTTTTTTGCAGGAAATTTGGAAAAAAAAGTTTTTATAACAAGCTCCTCTGATAAAGTCCTTGTTTCTCAAATATCTAGGGAACTGGGCCAAATTGATAAAAATAAGTCATTATACAATTGATAGACAGTCAAAGGATGTGAACAAACAGTTTTCAACTAGAAATAATTAGAAATAGAAGAGATGCTCACCAACTGGGGAATGGCTAAACAAGTTGTGTTATATGATTATTCTGGAATACTATTGTGCTATAAGAAATATTGAGAAGGATGGTTTCAGAAAAAACCTGAGAAGACTTGTATGAACTGATACAAAGTGAAGTGAGCAGGAACAGGAGAATACTGTACACAGTAACAGAAATATCATAAGGATGATCAATTGTGAAAAATTTAACTACTCTGATCAAAATAATGACCTAAGAAAATGCCAAAGGACTCATCATGAAAAATGCTATTCACCTCCAAAGAGAGAGCTGATGAACTCTGAGTGCAAAATGAAGCATACTTTTTTTTAACTTTCTTTATTTTTTCTCGTTTTTGAGTGTTTTCTTTTATAACTAATGTGGAAATACATTTTACATGACTTCACATGCATAATTGATATCATATTTCTTGCCTTATCAAAGGGAGTGGAACAGGAAAGAAGATAAGAATTTGGAATTCATTTTTTTAAATGAGCATTAAAAACTTTGTTACATGTAATTGCAAAATATTTGACAACATAAAATACACTAAAAAAGAAAATGAGTTCTTGATGTATTATTAAAATCAGAGGAAGTAGTTTTAGAAAGAATAAGAGAATATATCCCAGGTAAAAGAACGATGGTCCCTATGTAAAAGAGGCTGTATTGGATAATGAATTCAGAAAGGTGATAGAAATGATGGAAGTAACTGTTAAATCTAAAATGCTAGTGTTTGAATTTAATTCAAGTCCATCTGTGGTCCTTCCAGGATTCTGAGAAGGGAAGTAGCATGAGAAAAATGAGGTTTGAGAAATATTTTACTCAGAATAATGGGCAGGAAACTGATAGGGCTACTTCAAAAGGGACTTTTTCAAATAGTTCAGTCTCAAGAAAGCTACTTGTTTATATCTTATGGAGGTCCTATCAATAGCCATATTAACATATGTTCTAAATAACTAATAATTAGAGAAATGAAAATTAAAACCACACCAAGGTACAATCTCACACCAACAAGATTGACTAAGATGCCTGAAAAAGAAAAAGGACAAATACTGGAGGGGGGAAGGGGAAAATACATACACTGATGGACTATTGGTAGAGCTATGACCTAGTCCAGCCACTTAGGAAAGCAATTTGGAACTATGCCCAAAAGGCTATCAAAATAGGTATGTCCTGTGACCTAGCAATACCACTATTAGGGCTATACTTCAAAGAGAACAAGAAAAAAGACTCGCATGTACAAATTACTTATAACAGCTCTCTCTATGGTGGCAAAGAAAAGGAAACTGAGAGAATCAATTGAGAAATGGTTGAATGAGCTTTGGTATATGAATGTGATGTAATATTACTGTGCTTTAAGAAAAAATGAAGGGGATAATTTCAGAAAAACCTAGGGAGACCTGTTTGAATTGATGCCAAGTGATCATAAACAGATGAACCATCTACCCAGTGGCAGAAACATTGTAAAGATAATCAACTTTAAAAGACTTCACCATTCTGATTCAACACAATGCCCTATAACAGTTTCAAAGAACTCATGATGAAAAATAGTAACCTTTTCCCAATATAGAATTGATGTCCAGAGCACAGATTGAAGCATTTGCTTGCTTGCTTACTTCCTTCCTTCCTTCCCTCCATCTTCCTTTCTTTTAGAACATGGCTGGCTAATGCAGAAATTTGTTTTGCATGACTATATATGCTTGGGGAACTAGGTGGCACAGTGGACAGAGCACAGGGCCAGCAGTCAATAAGACATCTTCTTGAGTTTAAATCTGGCCTCAAAAATTTTACTAGCTGTGTGACCTTCAGAAAGTTACTTAACTTCTATTTGCCTCAGTTTTCTCATCTGTAAAATGAACTGGAAAATAAAATGGCAAACCTCTCCAGTGTCTTTGCAAAAAAAAACCAAAAAACAAATGGGGCTACCAAGGGTCAAGTACAATTGAAAAAAATGACTGAATGACAAAATACTTGTAAATAGGTTTGTTATTCTTGCCTTCTCATTGGGTGAGGAAATGGAGTGAAGGGGGAGGCAAATTTTATACTAAGAAGAATAAAAATGTTTCTTTGCTTTAAAATACATTTTTATAGTACTTCAAATCCTACATAAATCCATCATAAAACCTTCCCTTATCTCTCATTTGGTACTGTTCCTTACACTTATTATGTGACTTCTTACATTATATTAATTATCCATGCATTTCTTGTCTTTTCTATTAGATAATTCACTTTTCAAAGGCAAGAATGTGCATTATTTATTTTCATATTCCAAATCCCATCCAAGATTTACATCATGCAAAGTACCAAATACATGTTTAATTAATATTTTATGAAAGATTGTATGGAAAGTGTTGTGTCTGTACTATTCTAGGGATATCTTAGAGACATCTTAAACTCACATGTCCAAAACAGAACTCATTATCTTTCCACCTAAACTCTCCACCCACCTCTTATCTTCTCTATTACTGTAGAGGGCAACACTATCCTCCCAGTTCCTCAGGCTCACTAAGTAGGAATCATCCTGGATTTCTCACTAATTCTCATCCCCCATATCCAGGCTGTCACCAAGGCTTGTCTGTTTCAATTTTGACATATCTCTCAAACATAGCACTTTATCTCTTTTGATACTGCCTCCACTCTAGTATAGGACCTCATCACCTCATGCCTTCATTATTGTAATAGACTGATAGTAGGTCTGCTTCCCTCAAGTCTCTCTTCATTCCACTCTATTTTCCATTCAGCCACTAAAGTGAATTTCTTAAAGTATGGGTTTAATTATGCCATCCCTATACCTCCACTCAACACACTTAAGTGACTTCCAATAGCCTCCAGGAATAAATACATAATGCTCTATATTCCATTCTGAGACCTTTATAACCTACTCCCTCCTACATTTCTAGTTTTCTTATACCTTACTTGCAAACACATAATCTTTGATCCTACAATGACCTCCTGGCTGTTCCATGAATAAGACACTCCATTTCTCTGCTCCAGGCATTCTTTCTGGCTTTACCCCATAACTGAAATGCTTTCCTGGTTCTGTTCTTACAACTGGCCTTCCTGGCTTCCTTTAAGTAAGTCAGAGCTAAAATCCTACTGCCAACAGGACACCTTCCCTAAGCCTTTTTAATTCCAGTGCCTTCCCTTTGCTGATTATTTCCTATTTTTTGGTAAATTTTTTATTCATTTTAAACTTAAATACAAAATGAGGCAAGAAAAAAAAACATTACCAGATACACAGCAGAAAATAAGAAAGCATTCAGTATAAAAGAAAAAGTTTCCATTTCAACAACCTATATAATGATTACTCCACATTATTTTCCATCCTACCCAGGTTTCCTTTGTTTCCTTGTAGGTTGTCTTTTGTTCTCTTCTGTGTACCTTTTTCTTTTATTTTTTGACTTCCTCCCCATCACCTCACCCCACTGTATATATGTGTGTGGTGTGTATGTATATATACACATAAATACACATATATGTATTAACATAAATATCTATAAACATGCACATGTATACACTATACACATATATGTTTATAGCATACTATGCATATTTCCACTTGTGATCTTTCTCCAAAGGTGGATACAATCTTCCTTCATAGGTCCAAGTCTTTCTATGTTTTTTTAAAACCAACCAGCTCATCAATTCCTACACCACGGCAATATTCCAACACAATCACATCCTATCTGAGAGGTTGTCTATGAAAGTTTTCCCCCCAATTTTCTGCATTCCTTCAAGTCTTGGCTACATTGGTTTTATTTATACAAAAAAAAATTTAACTTAAAATAATTGAAATTATCCATTTTTCATTTCTTTACATTTCAACAATGCTCTCACTATATAACAGTTTAAGCTCTGATACTGCTGAATCTCCTTCCTTTACATCTTTTCCCCCCTGGTTTCTTTGAAATTACTGATCTTTTGTTCTTCCTAATGATTACAATATTTTTTGCTAACTCAATAAGATTTTTTCCAGTAATTTAATTGGGATGGCATTGAATAAATTGATTACTTAGGTAAAATTGTTATGTAAAAATTATATTGGATTTATCTACCTATGAACAATAAATATTACTTCAATTATTTAGATCTGACCTTATTTGTACAAAAAATGCTTTAGTTTAAGTTCATACAGTTCCTGTGTCTGGGTTTTTTGTTTTTTTTTTGGAGAGGGGAGGGCAGGGCAATTAGGGTTAAGTGACTTGCCCAAAGTCGCACAGCTACTAAGTGTGTCAAGTGTCGCAGGCTGGATTTGAACTCATATCTTCTTGACTCCAGGGCCAGTGCTCTAATAACTGTGCCACCCAGCTCTTTTGGCAGGCATAGTCTCAGGTATTTTACATGGTCTAGCTATTTTAAATCGTCTAAAACAACATTGAATAATATTTCTGACATATATTGTAGTCTCCCTATTTTTCTCTTTTGATTAAGTCTATCCTAGCTTTAACTTTGTTAAATGATCATGATTACTACCCCTGCTTTTTTTTTACATAATAAATTCTACTGCTGCCTTTTATTTTATCTTTGTGTATATCTCTAATTTTTTTTTTGTTTCCTGAAAGCAACACATTGCTGAATTCAAATTTTTAATCTGCTATTAATTTTCATTTTATGGTTAAGTTCATCTCATTCACATTCTAAGCTATAATTACTTATTGTATAATTTCCTCCTTCCTCTTTTTCCTTACTATCCTTCTAAGCTTGTTTATCCTGTCCCTCCTCACTTCTCTTCTTTACTTCTACCCACTACCTTGCCTTCCTATTCCTTAGCCTACCTGCCCTTCTTGGAGTCCTCCTCTTATCCTCCCCTCGCCCCCAGCCCTATCCCCTTGCCCTCTTATCTCTTTCTGAATTTAGAAAAATTTTTATACATACACACACAGACATATAAGTTGTTTCCTCTTTAACACATTCCCAATGAGTTCTAACACTACCAGTCCTCCCCCTACTAAAGTTCTCTGTATCAATTCTTCCTTTTATGCCTCATTTGTATAAGTACGCCTTTTAATCTCTCCCTACAGTTTGTTTCTTTTAGAATCATCTCCATCATACATAGTTCAGCCTTAGCCTTTCTTTCAAACTACCCAAATAATATTAACAGTCGTATGAGTACTAACATTTTCACATACAAGAAGTACACAATTAGACCTTTTTGAATCCATTACAATAGGTCTTTAATGTTTACCTTATATTTCTTCTGGATCTTATATGTCAAATTTCCCGTTGACTTCTGCTGTTTTTGTCACAAATACCTGAAAGACTTTCAGTTCATTAAATGTTCCCCCACCCCCCATTCAGGATTATACTTAGCTTTGCTGGGTAAAATACCCTTTGTTGTAACCCCAGCTCTTTTGCTCTATAAAATATAGTATTCCAAGACCTATGGTCCCTCAATGTAGTAGCTGTTAGGTCCTGTGTAATCCTTACTGTAGCTCCAGCATATTTATTTATTTTTCTTGTTGCTTGCAATAATTTGTCCTTAACCTATGAGCTTTGAAACTCGGCTATGGTATTCATGTAAGTTTTCTCACAGGATCTCTTTCAAGTGGTCATAGGTAGATTTTTTTTCTATTTCTGCTTTCTCTTGTTTTCCAGAACTTCAGGGCAATTTTCTTTGATTATTTCTTGTAATATTTTATCAAGATTCTTTTTTTGATTGTATCTTTCAGGTAGTCCAACTATTCTTGTATATTTCTCCTCAATCTGTTCTCCAGATCAGTTGTTTTTCTGATGAAATGTTTCACATTCTTTCCTTTTTTTAAATTCTTTTCATTTTGTTTTATTGTGTTGTAGTGTCTTAGAATTTCATTAGCTTCCTCTTGCCGAATTCTAGTTTTTAAGGAATTATTTTCTCCCTTAAGTTTTTGATTCTCTATTTCAAGTTTTTTTTAACTTTCTTTTCATAATTTTCTTGATTTTCTTGGGTTGCTCTTTTTTGTCTAATTTTTCCTCAATATGGCTTATTTGATTTTTAAAGTCCTTTTTAAGTTCTTCTAATAAGTCTTTTTTGATTGAGATTATTTGATGTTTCTCATGGAAAAAAAGGATTTGCTTTTTTAGTTCCATTATCTTCCTCTACATAGGAACTCTGATCTTCCCTATCCCCATAGTAGCCATCTATGGTTGGGTTCTTTCTCCTTTACTTCATCATTTTAACTTTTATTTTGTTTTATTTTGCTTTTAGCAGCTATTGTTATATTCAAGTTATAGTCCCAAGGTGTCAGGAATGATATTTCCTTCTTTCTGTTATTTTCTGAGATCTGTCTCTGGGCCCAACCTTAGGCTGTCCTCTCTATTCCTAAACAATATCTAGGGGCCCCTGATGTGCTGTCCCACAAATGCTCTTGCTCCCTTCTGTTCCTCTGGTGGCTGAAAACTTCAACTCTCCTCTCTTCCATGGAACTGAAACCAGGGAATCTGGTCTCCTGCTAGTGCCCACAGTGAGCAGGGTCCCTGTCTCTCTGATATTGTACTCACCAGGTGTGTGGTAGCTCCTTCTTCCCTGCAGCCACAGCCTGGGAAAGGACTAGTCTGGTTAACGCACCATGCTTGGCATTTCTAGATAGTGTAAGGTCTTTCAATCTTCTTCTACTTAGCCTTCTGACCCCTACAATGTCAGTGGGGTGAAGCAAAGAATGCCTCCCAACCCAGCTGCCTGCAATGCTTGTTGTTTGTTGATTGTGCAGTCAGCTGGAGGTGTTTGCACTTCACTCAGGCTTAAACCTGCATCCCTGAAGGTCAGGTCTCTCCTGGGGACTTCTTAGATTGTCTTAGGAGGACAACTTCTCCACCCCAACTTTTGACTTTTTTTTTTTAATTTCTCCTGCTCTAATTCCCTCTGAGATGATATTTTGTCTTTTTTTATGGAAGAAATTTGGAGCATCAAAAGTTTTCAGACCTACTCCTCTGACTTTCCAGAATCCTCTCAGATTATTTTCTATTAATCCTGTAAGTAGCTTGCTTTGTTTGCATTTTTCTCCCCCATTAGATGCTAAGCTGTTTGAGAGCAGGGACTGTGTCTTCTCCCATTTTTTTTTTTTTTTGTGATTAACACAGTGCCTGTCATAGAGCAGGCATTTAATGAATGTTTATTGAATTATAGAATACATAGCATGTCGTATTCAAAATCAGAAAGTCTTTAAATCAAGTCCTCCTTCTGACACGTGCTGGCCGTGTGATCCTCGACAAGCCAGTTAACCTTCTTAGCTGCTAAACAATATTTTATGTTTTTAATCTCTACTTTTTGAATGTCTCTCCAACAGTCTGTTCAACTGTTTTGTCTCTCTCTGTCTCCTTCCTCTAATTCTAGGGCCACAAACTATGAGTTCAACTCAGCTATTGTTCATGGATGGGCAACTTCAATATTATTCTTTCACCTTTCCTATAAATTTCTAGAACAAAGTTCCCCTCTCTGGTTACCACTCTCCATGTGTCCACTGTCTCCCAATTAGAGTTGGAAAAAAAGAAACTGTCTTTGCTTTTTTTGTATTTTTTTAAAAGTTAGAACTGTTTTTATTTATTACTAAGTTTCAACACCACAAAGAAAAATTTCCATACACAAAGACATGCAAAAATAATAGAACTGTATATGAAATTATGAATTCTACCTCTTACCATTTGCTTTAAATATAATTCTATAATTTCATTTCAAAACAGTTCTGCTTGTCATCTTAGTAGCTGAATTTCCCTTGTGTGAATTTACACAAAATCTTACAATGGCCCTTTAAAACATCATTTTTACTGTTATCAAATTACTAACTCCCACCCCCTTTCATTAACTTCCCTTTCTTTCAATTAAGAACACATAAAAACACTGTTACATTGTTGGTGGAGTTGTGAAATGATCCAACCATTCTGGAGAACAATTTGAAACTATGCCCTAGCCCAAAGGCTATAAAAATGTGCACACTCTTTGACCCAGCAACACCTCTTCCAGGGCTATATCCCAAAGAGATCACACAAGGAGGAAAGGGACCCATATGTACAAAAATATCCATAGCAGCTCTTTTGGTGGTAACAAAGAATTGGAAACTAAGGGGATGCCTCTCAATTGGGGAATGGCTAAACAAGCCGTGGCATATGAATATAATGGAACACCACTGTGCTACATGAAATGGGGAAGATATGGACCTCATAACAACCAGGAAAGACCTACATGATATAATGCTGAGAGGAGCAGAACCAGGAGAACATCATACACAACAACAGATACATTGATTCTTTGATAACCAACCTTGATAGACTTGACTCCTCTCAGCAATACAAGGTTCAAAGACAACTCCAAAGGACTCATGAGGGAGAGAGCTACCTACATCCAGAGAAAGAACTATGGAATCTGAATGCAGATGAGGCACGCTATTTGCTCCCCCTTTTTTCTCTTTTTTGGGGGGCTTGTTTCTTCTTTCTCATGATTCATTCCATTGGGCATAATTCTTCTTTACACTTGACTGTTGTGTAAATAAGCTCAATGTGAAGTTATATGTAGTAGATGTATCTGATACCATGCTGTCTTGGGGAGGGAGGGAGGTGGGGGGGAAGAAAATCTGGAACTCAAAATCATGCAGAACTGAGTGTTGTAAACTAAAAATTAAAAAAAAATCTTAATTAAAAAAAAACAGAAAAAAGAGGGGTGCGGTGGAACAGGGTAGAGAGGTGTAACAATTAAATCCACAAAGTGGCCATGTATTAAAATGTATGCTTTTTCCATCTTGTGTCAACCTTTGTCTGAAGGAGTATTTTCAGTTCTTTCTGTAGAGTTGCTTGCTTCAAAAGTTGTTTCTCTTTGCATTATTGCTGTACTGCTTTAAATTCTTCTGATTCCTTTCTAGATTTCTCTGAACTCATGTGTTTTTATTCGAGACTTCCTGCTCAGGTCTTTCCACCAAAACATCTTCAAAATCTTCTCTTGTGTTAAATGTCAATTTTTTCCCACATAGGATTATACCAAGTTTTGCAGGGTAGCTTATTCTTGGTTGTAAGCCCATCTCTTTTGCCTTCCTAAATATTGAATTCCAAGATTTCCTCTCATTTATGGTTGAAGCTGCTAGGTCTTGTGTGATCCTGACTGTAATTCCTTGGTACTTAAAACGGCTTCATTCTGGATTCTTGTAATATTTTCTCTTTGACATGGGAGTTCTGAATTTTGACTATGACATTCCTGGGAGTTTTTATTTGGAGATTCATTAGAGGAGGTGACCTATGGATTCTTTCTATATTTATTCTGCCTCCTGGTTCTAATAAACCTGGGTAATTCTTTTATGATTTCTTGAAATATAGTATCCAAGCTTTTTACTCTATCAATGTTTTCAGGGAGGTCAATAATTTTTATATTATCTCTTTTTGACCAGTTTTCCAAGACAGTTGTTTTTTGTTACCAGATATCTTACATTTTCTTTCTAGAGTTTTTCAATGTTTTCATTTTGTTTAAATATTTCTTTCTGTCTTATGGAGTCATTGATTTCTGTTTGATCTATTCTTGTTTTCAAGGACTCCACTTCTTGCATAAGGCCTATCATTTTCTCTTCTAAGTTATCTATTCTACTTCCAATTCTTTCCTCCAGGTCTTTTATTTCATTTTTTATCTCTGCCTTCATTTCTTCTAGGAATTCATGTAGTCCTTGTGGAAAGTCCATTTTTTCCTTTGAATCTATGTTTAGAGTTGTTATGGAATTGCTTTCTTGTTTTGGAGGATCTATAGATTTGATACTGGTTGACATTTTCATCTTTAATGCATTTACCTCTCCAGGTGAATTGAGGCTTTGTACTAGGCCCAGCCTAGGACCCCTGGTGGCATGACTAACCAGGCCCCCTCTTATCCTCAATTCCCTGGGTTCTTGCACTGACTCAAACATCCTGGGATTAGACTTCATTGGATTTTGGGGGTTTAGAGCTGAAACCTCAGCACTCTAACACTTCCAAACTCTACCCCCATCCCAGGGATTTTACAAAGGAAAAAGTGATTTTGCAGGCTACAGTTTATGTGGACCCTTTGGTTAGACTGGGAGATGTAGACCCTAGTTTTGCTTCCAGGCCCCTGTTTCCTTTTATTTTTTTCCTCCTCCTCCTCCTCCAGAAATCACTGACTTTTAGTTTCTTACTACATCTCAGCTTAGAGAGGACTTCATGGATTGTTGAAGTTGATATGCAGTCGTTAGGTGGTCTGCCTTGAGTATCAGAGTCCAGACAGCTGGTCCCAGATGCTAAGTTGTTGGAAATGTTGGAGAAGGAATTCTTGTCCAGAAATGAGCTGACTTAGATGACCTCTTTGAACTATGAGACTCTTTAACTACTCAAAAGGAATGACCTCAAAGCTCCTCTTCTCTTTGATGTCACAGGAAGAATTCCTATTTCCAAATTCAGTTCCCTCAAAGAGTCAGTACGGTGATTTTCTGAGACAAGGAAATGGTCTAACTATCGAAAGACTTGACAAAGCTGGAATTTACCTCACTGACTCCCTAGACCAGGTAGGTAGGTTTCTGTCTCTGAAATCTTTGCCTCTCAGGAAAGGATTCACTTCACTCTCTGCCCCCCAACCAACTTCTTTCTCAACAATGTCCCATCCTCTAGGCCAATAGCCTTCCCCCTTTTTTTGTATTTTTAAGAATTATCACAATATTTTTCATATAGGAAGGGCTTAATCATTTCTTTTTTTCATTAATGTCAAACAATAGTGGCCAATATACATTGGTTGCCAATATGCTCCATGTATAAAATCCCACACTGATGCAATCACAGAAAAATACAGGAAAAAAATTAAGAAACAGCAATTATTAACAGTAAGTTAATGTTAATTGTGACCTTGAATATCTAGTCATAATGGATATTTAAAAATTAGTTAATGCATAGGCAGATAAGTATTATAAAAAGCCCAAATTCATTTGGGAGATTGATCATAACTGCCTAATGACACAACCATTTTATCTCTCATCTCTTTTCTACAGGTGAAACATTTACAACTAATTTAAAAATGATTGTTATTTTTCTTATCAATCGAGTACTATGAACAATGTTTATGCAAGGGCAGATTGAAAATAGACTTTTTAAAATGAAGTAAATATCATCTAACAGTAATACTTGTCTTGTATCTAATCCTTTTTTTTTTTGTAACAACACATTCTAGAAATAAAGGAAGCTTTCATTTGCATCACCAGAGGCTATTCTTCCATAAATCAAAACATTTACAAATACCTGCCAATCACTAGCATCCTCAAATTTACATCATAAGTATGACAGCTTGATGGTTTATTTATAAGCCCTTATACAGGCTTATTTACCTCCTCTTTTAACAACCTGTATATTTCTCTCTAGCTCCACTGACTTAAATCTTAGCAGAAAAAAAAAGAACAGGGGAGAAAACTTCACTTTTCTATTTTGTACTGCCCCAGGGGTTTGGAATACATTCTAAGTATGACCAGGCAGCAATGAAATTTCAGGTCATTTCAGAGTTAAGAAAACTGGATGTAGATTATCTTTAGCCTATAAAATAAAAGACACACTAAACCATCCCCATATAAAATTATTAGTGATAAAAGTTAGATTACAAAGAGTTTTTTTTTTTTTTAGTTTCTAGCCCAATATAGTATAATGCATATTGCTTTAGATTTAGAGTAAGAAATCTTGGGTTCTAACCCTTTGCACCCTGGAAACAGGTGACATTTATGTTGTGTTTTGATCTTCACTGGATGCTTTACATGCATTATATTTTTTGATCTTTATAACATTGATGAAATAGGAATTCAAGTATTATTATCCCCATTTTGCAGATGAAGTAAATTGAGATTCAGTAAGGTTAAGAGTCTCATTTTCATCATATAAATCATATTAATAAATGGAAGAAGTGAGATGGGTTTGAACCTAGATTTTCACTAACTCTAGCTGATAACTCCTTCTAATAAACCACTTAAATTCCAGGAGAGTGGATTGTTTTTAATAACAGACACTCAATTAAGTATTTTTTAACCCTCATAGCCTAGCACAGTGCATGACACATGTTGTTTGGTCATTTTAGTTGTGTCTGACTCTTCATGACACCATTTAGGGTTTTCTTGGTAAAAATATTGGAGTTGTTTGCCATTTCCTTCTCCAGCTCATTTTACAGATGAGGAAACTGAGGCAAACAAGGTTAAGTGACTTGCTCATGGTCACACAGCTAGTAAGATTTCGAGGCCAGATTTGAACTCAGCAAGACCAGTCTTCCTGATTCCAGGCCTGGCAGTTTATCCATTACCCTACCTAGATAGTATCCCCTACCCATGGGATGCATAGCAACTGTTTAATAAACACTTGCTGGATTAAATTGAACCATACTGTTTTCCTTGTATAAACTGCTAAAATCATTTTGACCTCAGGCCCTAATCTGCTCAGCGAAGGGGTAACTCAATAAATACCTGATGTCACTGCTGGTTCAGACATAATACAATTTTGTGACTCCCAAAAGGCAGTATGTGCAAGTGAACTAATATGTCCAAGATCATATAATGTCAAATGATCAATCAACAAACATTTTATAGTACCTATTACTAAAAGACACTGGTAGGTACCGGTAGTACAAAAACTAACGTGAGGCAATCTCTGTCCCCAAAAGTTTTATATCCTATTTTAAGAGAGATGTGAGGATTAATATGTTAATAAACAGACTTGGGGCGGAGCCAAGATGGCGGCTGGGAAGCAGAGACTGGCGTGAGCTCCCCACCAAGTTCCTCCAAAAACCTATAAAACAATGGCTCTGAACCAATTCTAGAGCTGCAGAACCCACAAAGTGGCAGAGGGAAGCAGGGCCCCACCC
>JAQQSZ010004045.1:0-14273 GCA_028646595.1 Phalanger gymnotis | reverse complement strand
GAGTCCAAATCCAACCTCAGACACTGAATAACCGTGTGGCTTTGGGCAAGTCTTTAACCCTGTTTGCCTCAGTTTCCTCATCTGTAAAATGAGCTGGAGAAGGCAATGGCAAACCACCACAGTACCTTTGCCCAGAAAATCTCAAATGGGGTCACAAAGAGTCAAGCATGACTTAAAAAGTCTGGGGGGAGAAAAAAAACTTGTTGAATATCCTGGACCCTTACATTAGCCCCTCAGATATTAAAAAAAAATTGGCTTCAAAAATGTCTATACTTTATAGACTTATTTTTAGCTGGTATTTGCCACCTACTCAAATTTATCTTCCCCAAGTTTCTCTTGCTGAGCAGTATAGTGGAAAGGACACCAGACTTTCAGATGGAAGCCTTGGGTCTGAATCCCCATCTCTACTACTTGTTAAGAGGAAGAACAGTATTTTTGTTCTACAAATTGATCAAATAAGCATTTTGTTTGGTAATGTGATTTTTTTTGTATAGTCAACTCCCAGGTGATAAAATTCATTATACTAACTTAAGCTGGCACCTTCTTTGAAACTTAACATGTATTACCTATATCGAATCGCTTGCCTTCTCAATTGGGGTGGGGGGGTGGGGTGGAGAGAGGAAGGGAGAGAATATGGGACTCAAAGTTTTAAAAATGAATGTTAAAAATTGTTTTTAAATGTAACAGGGAAAAAATAAAATACTAAATCCAAAAAAAAGAAACTTAAGAGACACAGAACAATATATTTTCAAGGTCATAGAGCCAGGATGTGTCAGAGGTAAGACTTGAAACCCAGTTCTTCCTGGCTTCAAGGCTAGCTGTGGCATGCTACCTCTCCAAGCAAGCAAGTATGTACCAAGCATTGTGCTAAGCACCAGAAATACATATCCAAAGTGAAAGTTCCACTACTCGGGGAGCTTACTTTCTGTTCAGTGATACAACATGGACACAGATATGTAGCGTCAGATACATGGTAACCTTGGACTGCAGAAGAAGGCACCTAACTACTGGGAGAAAGAAGGAAAGCATCATGCAGAAGGTAGAATCTGGATTGAGGGGAGGAAAAACCAGGATTTCCTGAGGCAGAGGAGAGAAGGGAGCACCATCCCAAGCATGAGAGAGAATTGCTGTAAGACAGGGAAACAAGAGGAATGTAGTGTGGGAAGAGCAGACACATGGCCAATCTGGCTAGAAATGGAGGGGAGTGATGTGCACTAAGGCTGGAAGGGTAGGACGGAGTCCAGTTGTGAAGAGCTGTAAATGCCAAATAGAAGAGTTTATATCTGATCCCCTGAAGTTTACCAAGAAGAGGGTAGGAGGGCAGACTTCAGCTTCAGGAAAATCCCTTCAATGGGCGGGCAGATTGTAATACGGAAAAGACTAAAGGCAAAGAGAATTCAATTAAATAAACATTTATTAAGCACCTACTATGTACCATGCACTGAAGATATAAAAAGAGGAGAAAAGGTAAGTCTCTGTCCCTCAAGGAGCTTACAACTGAATGAGGGAAACAACATGCAAACAAATATATACAAAGCAAGCTATCTACAGGATAAATAGGAATTAAGAAACATTAAGGAAGTCTTTCCGCAGAAGATGAGACTTTGATTGGGATTTAAAGGAAGCCATGGAGGTCAGAATTCAGACTGGAGGAGGGAGAGCATTCCACAGGCAAGGAAGATGGCCAGGCAGGGTGCCTTGAGCTGTAAGATGGAGCGTCTTGTTTATGGAACAACCAGGAGGCCAGATCAGAGAGGATGTGATGGGGAGTAAGGTATAGGAAGACTGGAAAGGTAGAAGGGGGCTAGGTTAGAAGGGCACTGAATCCCAGAGGGTCTTGTATTTGATTTTGGAGATAATATGAAGCCACTAAAGTTTATCAAGTAGCGAAGTGACATGATTAGAATTCCATTTTAGGAAAATCACTTTAATAACTAAATGGAGTATTGGAGTGGAGAGATACACGAGGCAGGCAGACTGACGAGAGGGCTACTGCAAAAATCCAGGCCTGCGGTGACATGGGCCTGCATGAGAGTTGGGGGGGAAATGTCAGAAGACAGAATGGAGTGTATTCAAGAGATGCTACAAAGGTGAAATCAATAGGCCTTGGCAATAGCTTAGATGTGGGGAGGTGAAATGTGAGGAGTGAGGAGTCAAGGATAACTACTAGGTTGTGAGCCTGCAGGACTGGCAAGATGGTGTTGTCTCCTAGAGTAATAGGGAATATAGAAGGGGGGTAGTTTAGAGGAAAAGATAATGAGTTATGTTTTGGACACATTGAGTTTAAAATGTTTGCTGTACATCTAGTTTGAAATATCTAAAAGGCAGTTGGAGAAATGAGACTGAAGAAGAATGTGGGCCAGGAAAGATCGATTTGAGATCAAGAGCATAAAGATGAAAATTAAATCCATGGGAGCTGATTTATCACCAAGAAGAGGATCCAAGACAGAACCCTGAGGTACACCAATGGTTAGAGCATGTGATCTGGAGGAGGATCCTCCAAAGGAGACGGAGAAGGAGCAGGTAAGTAGGAAGAAAACCAGGAGAGAGACTGATGTCCTGAAAACCTAAAGAAAAGAGAGAATCAAGGAGACAAAAGATACTTATCTCTGTAAGGCTGCAGAGAGGTCAATGAGAATGAGGATCAAGAAAAGGGCACTGGATTGGGCAACCAAGATGATCACTGGGAATTTTGGAGAGAACAGTTTTGGTGGAATGATAAAGTGGAAAGCCAGATTGTAAGGGTTAAGAAAAGAATGAGAAGAAAGACAGGGGAGGCACCTATTACAGATGGCATTTTTGCTACAAAGGGAAGAAGAGAAAGAGGGTGATAGTTAGCAGGAACAGAAGGATCAAGTGAGGAGTTTTTTCCAGGATAGGGGAGACATGAGCATATTTGTAGGCAGTAGGTAATGAGCTGGGAGAGATTAAAAATGAGAGAGAAAGGAGATGACAGAGGGGGCAATCTGTTGGTGAATGTGGGATGGAAGGGGATCACTTGAACAAGCAGAGGGTTAGTCTTGGTAAGGAATGAGGCCACTTCATCATATAAGACAGGGGTAAAGGAAGAGAGAGTGGCAGAAGGTATCTGAGTGTTTGGAGGTGAGGAAGAGGAGAGAGAAGAAGGTGCTCATAGCAAATGGCTTCAATTTTTTCCTGTTAAATAAGGGGCATGGTTCTCAGCTGAGAGTGAAAAGCCATGGGAGTTCTGAAGAGAGATGAGGTTTGGAAGAGCCACTGTGGAGAGTGGGATAGCGAGTTGATAATGGAGGTAGAGTAGGACTGCCTAGCAGTAACGAGGGCCCACTCGAGGCTGCATAACTGTGGACTGTGGACTGTCAGAATGGTTAGGGGCTTTTCTCCACCTACTGCACATGTCAGGGCAAAGATGATGAATGGTGGCAATCATAAAAGGCTGAGGCTTGGCTGGGTTCACTGGTTGATGGGGGGGAGGGGGTTAGAATATTCCTTGTTCCCCATTGCTACCTCCAGGTTCTCCCCCTTTCTCCTCTACTCAGTAACCTTTCTTCCTTTGAGGTGGCACATCAATCAACCAGTCAATAAATATTTATTAAGTGCCTAATATGTGGCAGGCACTGTACTAAGTGCTAGGGAGACAAAAGAAGGCCAAAGGCAGTCCCTGCCCACAAGGAGCTTACAATATAATGATTCGTCGTTGTTGTTCAGTCATTTTTGTGTCTGACTCTTCATAAACCCATTTGGGGTTTTCTTGGCAAAGACAATGGTTTGCCATTTCCTTCTCCAGCTCTTTTTAAAGATGAGGAAACTGAGGCAAACAGGGTTAAGTGACTTACCCAGGGTCACTCAAGCTAGTAAGTGTCTAAGGGTGAATTTGAACTCAAAAAGATGAGTCTTCCTGATTCCAGGTTGGAACTCTACCCACTGCATCACCCAGCTGCCTCCCAGTCTAGTGATAAAATACTGTCAATACTAAAATACTACTATATGTAGTACAACTTCCTATCAAATTCTACAACTTCTACAACATCCCTAACCAGTGGTCTTCTAGTTCTTCCCTAACTCCTTCCAAGTCACTTTTCACATGTTAGGAAGGGCCTTGATAAGCTAAAAAAAATATCCAGGGAAAAGGCTGGTTGAGGGAAACTCTGCAGATATAACTGTTTTCAAGTGTTTCCCCAGGTCACAGCTTTAGATCTTTGACAACTTACAAATCATCCCATCTAACACCTTCATTTTGCAAGTATGAGGAAACTGGGGCCAAGAGAGGTTAAGCAATTTGCCCAAGGTCCCTCAGGAACGGAAGAGGCAGGATTTGAACCCAGGTCTTTGGACTCCAAATCCAGTCCTTTGCCCCATTGCAGCATGCTTCTCTTGCTACCATGTTACAGAAAGTGTTATAGTAAGGTGGATTAGACTTGTTTGCTTGGACCCGGAGGGCAGAACTAGAAGCAATGAATGGAAAGAGACAGAGACAGAGTTAAACTAGATATGCTCAGAGTTCCCTCCCAGTACTGATTCTGTAGATTTAACAAGGCTGCCCATTCCTTTCTGAAACAGATCTAATTATGAAAAAGTTCTTTTTCTTAGCAAACTGAAGCCTATTCATAGCAAAGCAATATGATGTAAGTTCCCTGAATTTAAGAACTGTCTTGCTTGCTTGCTTATATTTGCATCTCTAGCATTTAGCACAGCATCCATCACATAATAAGTGCTTAATAAATACTTTCTCCCTTCCTACCTTCCTTTCTTTCTCTTTCTTTCTTTCTTTCATCCCACTTGCTTCATAGGCTTGATCCCAACAGTGACCAAGGGTTATACTTCAATTAATACAGAGGGTGCTGATCTGACTTCACTTTATTTTTTGGTTTCATTCTCACTACTGTTTTGTGGGCTGTATTTTGTTTTGTTTGGGAGGGGTAGGTTTGAGAAAATAAAATATACAATTTAAAGTTTACAGAATCACATAAATAGATTTAACTTTTCAGAGTTACATCAGAAACACCAATATTTCAAATATGGGTATTTGTAGGCACAAAGAAACCTCTTTGTAACCAGTACACTAAATGGGTTAACTTTGTTTTAGTGAATATTGGTGCTATAATAGAAAAAAGCATGATTGTTAAAGTTATTGAGGCTGGACAGCTGAGTCAATGGCTTGGGCAAGAATCATTGATACTTCACCTGGTGGTGAAAAGGGAAACTGAGGACATAGCTCCCATTACCTTCTTGGCCCTTGCTTGGTACCTTACCTTATGGCAACATTCCAGAACTCTTTGTCATTGCAGTGGATGAGAAAAAGGAAGAGAAAAGAAAGGGGGTAGGGAGAGGAAATCCTTGAGAGGGTGAAAAAGTGGCAGATCTCCTGTATTGAAATGAATGAATAAGATGTGGGGGCATTTGAGAACATAGTAGGTTATGATTTTTGGTTATGATTAGAGGGATCTCTGGCTATGATTGAACACACTGTGGGATTTCAAAGGAAAACATAACAAGTAATGTGTTAGATAAGCAATATACTCAGGGTCTTCCTAGTCTATACACAGGGAAGTCTAATCTTAAAGTTAACTTTTTCTTTGCAGAGGCATTTGCTCTTTGAATTAGAGCATGAAACAGGGAAAGGGGAAAGCAAATGAGGGGGAGAATCTTTCTGTGCTGGCGTTGTGTTCAGATATAGGTATTTGCAAGGAGGAACAACTTGAGTTGTTTTAGGGAACATGCATGTGCCAACTGTGGGCTACTCACAGGATATTTTATAAAGCTGTACCAAGCACGGCTTACATCACAGGGTGACTTTCTAACCTCTGCCCTCCCCACAAGTTGTGACTACAGAGATGAGTAATGGCCCCTATTAAAAACAAAATTAGGCTAATGAGGGATGGACTCAGATAATCTACCAGAGAGAAGGAAGAATGGGGACCAGCTAAGACTGGCCCAAATATCTCTGTTGTAAAAGGAGGAGATGGTTGAGGAAAATTGAAGATACCTAGAGCTATTTTAGGAAGACCAAAGGAAAGAGATTTATTTGAATCCAAGGTACTATGACTCTAAATAACTCATTAAAAGAGTAGTGTGAACAAGATATTTAAACTTTGGGAGACAAAAGAGCAGAGGATAGGATGAATATAAAACTTATTTCCTTAAAAGGCTAGGAAAAGCAATGTTTTCAGCTTTACATGCATATATGTGTATATGTATACATGTATATATATGTATGTGTGTGTGTGTGTGTGTGTGTGTGTATAGACAGAACTTGTGATTTGATTGGTATAGGGAACTCTCAAGTGAGGAAATGCCTTCTGTCAATACAGGTTGGCACCTTCTCTGCAATTTGTAGCTTAGAATTATCATTGTGAAATTAAGAACTGACGAAGCATTCCTTCTTACAACCCCCCTGGCTCTACTCTGCATTATCTTTTTTATCCATCTATTTAATTTGCTTAATTATTAATTTTCTTGAGATTCAGATGGTAGAGTAGATAGAGGAAACTCAGGAAGACCTGAGTTCCAGCGCCACTTGTGATACAAATTTACTGTGTGACCCTAGAAATATCATTTAATTTCTAGTGGTAGGTGGGACAGTGGATATGAGTGCTGGGTCTGGAGTCAGGAATTCTTGAGTTCAAATCCTGATTGAGATATTTACTACCTATATGCCCCTTGGCAAGTCATTTAACCTCTCTTTGCCTCAGTTCCTTCAGATATAAAATAACAATAACAATAACAATACCACCTACCACCTAGGGTTATTATGAGATAATTTATGTCAAGTGCTTTGCAAATCTTAAAACACTTTGTGAATGCTAACTATTTGTTACTATTATACTATAAGGGGAGCTGCAGATGTCCACTGGAAAAACGACTCTACTTAAGGTCCTTTTAGGACATACCCCCTGTATTGTTAATGTATTTTTGCTTAATGGGAAGATCTTTCCCATCCTTAATAGGACCATGTGACCTGCTTAAGTCACATGGAAGCCTAAGTCACATAAGTTTGAGTCACATGAGCCTGGGTCACAGGGGTTATGTTTCCCTCTGACCCTGAAGAAGTATATATATACTCTTGAGGTTAGCATTTTGCTTTGGGGGCTCACTCATGGGCAGAGTATTTGCTTGATATGGCCAGATGAGACTCTGGGTAGCCGTTAAGGAGCCCCCCGGGCTTTGAAAACCCAGATGTTGGTGCCTCTCTCTCTAGTAACTATGTGTGTATTGTTTTTGGTCAGACAGTTAGAAATTCTGTCTGTTGGTCTTTGCTGTTTGTATTTGCTCTGTTTATATAATTTCTGCTTGTAATTTCTGTTTGTATTTTCTCTAAAGTTCAAGGTGCTGACTTTTCCTCTGAACTAAGTGAGTGAGATATATATGTTTGATTAAAGTAAGATTGTTGACCCCTTTAAAGTTGCTTTCCTTTAGAAAAGCAGATCAAAGAACCTTGCAAGCAGCCCTCCCGTGTGCTGGTGTTGTTGGTCTTACACCCTACAGCAGTTGCAAGTAACACTTTTGTTATACCCCCAAATCTCAAATATCAATAACATAACAGTATATAGGCAAAACTTATAATTCCCTTTAAAAAAAGTCTAGGAAGGCTTAATGTTTTCGTCTTAGAGTGTATGCCTATATTATAGGTATAGAGAACAAACTTATGATTTCATTGGTATAAGGAACTCCCAAGTGAAGAAACTACCTTTACCAGTATAGGTTGGCACCTCCTCTACAAGTCATGGCCTTAGAGAACTGCTGAGGTCACACAACCAGCATGTGTGAGGAGCAGGAGCTGAACCCAGGTCCTTCTGGGTATGTGTTTCAACAATCCAGCTAGCAGCTGCTGTGGGGGGTGAAAGACCAACACAAGTCCAACAACAAGCATGCTCCCAGCACCCTGCAAAAACCCAGATTCTTTTGATCTGCTTTAGTAAGGAAAGCAATGTTAAGGGGTTGACAAGCTGACTTCAATCCAGCATATAGACATCATTCACTTAGTTCAGGAGAAAAAGCCAGCACTCTGAACTTCATAGTAAAATACAAACAAAGTACAAACATCGACAGACAGATCTTGTCTGATTCAGATCCCAACACATAGTTACCAGAGTTTAACAAAGTCCCAACATCTGGGTTGAGCTGGAGGGCTCTTAGCTACAGCTGCCTGGAGTCTCCACATCAGCGTGCCACCAAGAGTGACAGCCCTGTGCAAATGGGCTGTCTTCTGTCTGTCTTCTCTTCTTATACCATTTCAGACGTCATCAAACGCCACCTGAATGACCAGAACTTAGGCTCCTATGATCGGCTCTTGAGTTAGCACCTCCCCTTAGTACCCTGGGGGCTTCATACCCACATAGGCTTAGCACCTAATAGGGGTTTGAGCCTGGGGCTTAGCACCTAGTAAGATTCAATGAAATACACTGAATTAATCAAAGGAAACAAAAGCCAAACTCTTCAAGGGCATTTGGCTGAACTGAATGCTAAGAGCCCATTTTGCTTACCAACACATTATGAGGCTCTCTATCAACTCTGCCATGCTACTGTGGGTATGCATGTGCATGAGCGTGTGTGTGTGTGTGTGTGTATGCACATGTGTGTGTATGTGCATATGTGTGTGTGACACACAAACCTAGTCTCAGTCTCTATTCTAAGGAGCCCACACTTGCAAGCATCATAGAACTCTACATCATCATGACTCAACAACTGTCAAACGATTAAAAACATTCAAAACCCTGAAAGAAATCAAACTTTGTTCTTATGAATATGAAACAGAAAACATGGATCGGGTCAGCACCTACTCTACTCTCTATCTTGTTTCTCTCTAGGAACAACCTTTGCTCAATCTTTATGTTTGTTAGGATAGTTAATCTTTGGGGTGGGGGGAGAAAGAGAGAGCAAAGAAGAGAGAGAAAAGAAGGGGAAGGAGAAGAGGAGGATGAGGGAAAGAGAGAAACAGAGACAGAGAGAGAGAGAGAGAGAGAGAGAGAGAGAGAGAGAGAGAGAGTGAGTGTGTGTGTGTGTGTGTGTGTGTGTGTGTGTGTGTGTCCTGGAGATTAGGTAAGGAATAGGAATGTAAAAGCTGGCTAACTGCTTCTACCCCCTTGTCTCATTCTTCCAGGAAGGACAGGATGATGGAGAGCCCAGTACATGTCATGGGTTACACTGACAGCACACACTTCCCGGCCCCAAAGAGAAAGAGATCATGGCTTCCGCTAGGAAAAATACTGAAGCACATGCTTCCTTAACCTCCCTCCCATAAATCTCCACCTCCCCAGGTAACCAGCACCCTCATTATCAAGTGCCTGAAGTCCCCCACCCAACCCTACCATCTCCCACAGTGGTACATGCTCCAAAAATACGTTCCTTCTCTTCTGCTCCCACCACATTAAAACTCCCAATTCCTCAGTGTCAGCAACAAAACATCTATGATATGTATGACTGATAAACAGCTATATCCCCTTCCCTGAACCCTTTAATGATCCAGTGGTATTTGCTAATGTGACAGCATGTCTAATCGTTTGAACTTCAGGCAACGTGAGGGACATCCTTTTGCTAAGTACCTTCCCTTTGACCTAATAAATCACAACAGTTAAGAGTAAAGTAAGATCCTCTATTCTGCTAATATAGGAGGCCGATGAGGTAGAAGGACAAGGAGAGGGGAGTGTCTTATTACAATCTAATATTTCATATCAAAGAGGTTAAACCAAAGGGACTCTAACATCCACTTTGCTTTGGCTCCCATCCCCCAGGAACAGGTATACCTTTCAGCCAGAAAACACAAGCTCTGAGTAACCTTGCCCCAAAATCAGGAAGGTTCAGCCATTTGGTTTCTCCTAGGGTAAGGATCTTCACAGGGGCTTAGGAGTAGCTTTCTGTCTCTCTCTTCTCACCCTCCATTCCACAAAATTTACATTAGAAATGCTGCCCCTAATCTAAAGCCTGCGACTTTGGGGCATTCATCCCAGGCCTAACTCTCATTCTCTTCTCCTAAGAACTGGGCACTGAATCAAGGGATGACTCAGGCATATTGACCCAGATGTAGCCAAGATCCAGTCTGGTAATGTCATCACTGGCAATAGCCCTGCTCTATGAATAAACCGGTTAGATCTGAGAGTTTGTCCCATAGGATCTGAAGGGCCCGGCAATAAGAATGTCGGGCCTTAAGTAAAAGCGTAAAGTAGTTAAAGTGTGCCTTTGGGTCCTTCTATACCATTTATGCCACATTACCTCACAATATGAACAGTAGTAGAGAGTGCTGGACAGAGGCAGAAAGACCTGGGTTTTTGTTGACCCAGCAAGCTGAGAAACCTCTCTGAATTTCAGGCACCTTGTAAGTTGTAAAAATATTGCCATCTTCAATCATTTCACTGAAGCTACCAAGAGTTTGGAAATTACTAATAGAGATATTTCCTCTCTGTAGAATGGGGGTGGAGGTGGGGTTTGATATGAGTCTATGTGGATGTTTGTGTCCCCATCCTCAGACTCACCTCTACTTGTTAACAAGTAACCCCAAGATCATCTTCACCTTGTAAAATCTACCCTTTCCAGTTTCAGAATGAAAGTCTGTGTGAGTTGGGCCTGAGCTACTGTCCTCTTTTTAAATCAAAGGAACTTGCTGATTCCTATATTAGAAATTAGAGTCAATTCTGGAGACTGACCCTACATTAATCTTATACCTCTGGTCCCACTGTCCATCCTCTAACACTATTAGCCTCCATCTATAACACTATTAGCCTCCATCCAATGAACTTATTTTCCTGTTCCAATGCTCTCCCTCCCTTTTCAGAACTGTCTACCATGCTTAAAAATCCCAACTGGCAGTAAGACCCTAAATATTGTATAGCAACAGATTTAGAGGGCCAGGGGAAGCAAGATAGATGGGTAAGGAGATAGACACTGAGCAAAATAGCTTCTCTGTATTATCGTAAACAAAGAAAGTTTGAATGATTATCACTGAAACTTAAAATGCTGGTCAGCTCTTTCTCTATATTCAGAGTTCAGCTGAGCATCATCTACCAGAGAGCTATGTTATAAGAGATTATAGAGACCTATGCAAAGATCACGAGCTCCCTGAAATGCAGTCTCTGTAAGATCAGACTTTATTTAAAACAGGGCAGCTAAGTGGGACAGTGGAAGGAGGGTGCAAGTTCAACTCTGACCTCAGCCACTTATTAGCTGTGTGACCCTGGGCAAGTCACTTAACCCCAAATGCCTCTCCACCCCTACCCTCAAAGAAAAATAAATTTAAAACTCTGTTTATAGTCAGGAGGTCTGGTCTTTACGTCATGTATGACATGTAACTATGTATATAACTAGTATCACCAGCCACAGGTATTATCAGCCATCATTACAGGATTATACCTCCTGTAAATTGTATTACTACCACCAGATTTTAAAACCTCAACCATCTCTCACTCTACCCTCTTCCTTTACCTGTCACTTCCAATTTGTTGCCATGTACTATTGATTCAACCTCCACAACAACAGCTAACATTTATATAGTGCTTACTATGTGACAGGCACTGTGCTAAGTGCTTTAAAATTATTATCTTCATTTGTTCTTCACGACAACCGTGGTGGTAAAGTGTTATTTTTATCCCTATTTGACTGATGAAGAAACTGAGGCAAAAAGAGGTTAAGTGACTTGTCCAGGGTCACACAGCAATTTGAGGCTGGATTTAAACTCAGGTCTTCCTGAATCCGAACCTGGCATTCTATCCACTGAACTACTTAGCTGCCCACAGTATCTTTTTTTAGGCCCATCCCGTTCTTTCCATTTATATTGCCATCCCTCTAATTTGTGCTCTCATCACCCCTTGCTCAGACAATCAGAATAGTTTCTTAACTGGTCTCCTTAACTTACAGTCTCCCTACCCCCCAATTCTTATAAAGAAATAGTCTCCCTAATGTAGACTTTTTTAATAAAAAAAAAAACCCTTTAGATCCTTCCATATCACCTATAGAATAAAATATAAACTCACTAGCCTGGAAATCAAGACCTTATAGAATCCAGTTCCAACCTATCTTTTCAAATTTATTTCACATTATTTCTCTTTCTGCCCTAATTTCAGTCAGACAGACCCTATGGCTATTCCTCCCAACTCTGTGCATTTTGTCCAGGTTCTCCGCTGGAATACACTCCTATCCTCAATTCTGCCTGTTAAAATCCTCTTTTGTTGTCAAGGTCTACTTACAGGTACCACATTCTCAATGCTGCCTTCCCTGATTCCCACCTTCTCTGATTCCCATCTCATAGCTGAAAGTATTGATTTTCATCTGTATCCTCATTGTCTTGCACACAGGAAGCCCTACATAAATGTTTACTGAATAAAAATAAAGCAAGGTTCTAACGGAAACTTGATGCTCCACTTTAAAAAGAGGAAGAGCCTATAATAAACTCCTAAGTTGAGATTTTTCACTCTGAAGATGAACTGAAGTCTAAATGACAGGGGAACACATTTTTCACTGCTTCATTGACAATAATGGAAAAAATTAAATATGAAATCCTTTAAAATAAAATAATCAGAAAGATGTGCAGCTAACCTGAGAGGCTAATATTCAGTGTCTTTAGCCTTTACTGAAGTTCTTGCATGTTCTTTCACACACCTCTGGTATACTCTTACCAGCAAGGTACAGGGACTGAATGAGTGCTGGAGATGCATCTTATCTACTCGACCCAGAAGGATCAGTCACAAAGAGAGGGGTCCTTCCTTGCAACCCAGACTCTCCATTCCCTCCTCCTGAAGTGATCCCTGCCTATTGTCCCCTGTAGTTTTAACTTCCTGCAAAACAAATTGAGAGAAATCATAGAAAATATCTTCAAACTTTTTTCAAAAGCCCACTTGAAAAATTTCCAGTCCCAGTCAAAAGATTACCAAGAAGACTTCTCTTGCTCTACCAGAGTAAGAATTTGCCTTTCTTCTACTCTCCTCTCAACTAGTTAACACCTAGTATCCAGGAACCCCATCAACACCATGGTGCCTTGAGTGACTATAATGGGCTCTGAACACCTTCTGTACAAGTCTGCTGCAACAAAAACTAGATCCCAAAGTCAATTTTTGTTCAATGGAATTGAACATTCAATGGAATGGTTCATAGCCTATCACTAAGAGTCCTCCCGCCTTTTCTGCAACAAGCTCTTCTCTATGGTTTTGACTTCCACAGTGGATCTGTGGCATAGCCATCTGGTCAGGATGTTAGATAAGCCCCTTGAAGGCTGAGGCTATATTTTACTTATTTTATATTTCCCCCCGCCAAGTATATGATATAGAATATTATATGTACTAGTTATTAATCAATATTTTTTGAACCAATGAATGGTAATCAACATGAGTTATCTATCTCAAGGGTAGGAAGCCTGTGGCCTTAAGGCCACATATGGCCCTCTAGCCTTGAGGCTACACGTGGCCCTCTAGGTCCTTAAGTGCTACCCTTTGACTGAACCTAAGTTCTATGAAGTTTGGATTTGATCAAAGGGCTTCACTTGAGGACCTAGAAGGCCACATGTAGCCTCGAGGCCACAGGTTCTCTACCCCTGACTTATGTCTTCTTGTAAATGTTACCTTTTACTAGAAAATTCAAAAAGGCACCTACCCCACCCCCCTTTATCTTGCCTACTATACAGCACACCCAGAAATTAATGACATGAACTATAGATTGGAAGATATGTAGGGGGAGGAAAAGAGGAGATGTCTGGAATTGATTCTGATACTGAAAAGACAGTAAAGTACGTTTCCTCACAGAAGAAAAATAGAACCACTTACTAAGTACCTAGTAATTTTAAAGTTAACTATGCTAGTGTATGCCAGGCTATGGGACTTGCCTAAGAAAGTCCTACTAAGCATAATTCTGAACCTAAGAAATTTTTAATGGTAAGTGACCAAAAGGAACAAGTCTAAACCTATATTTGTTTTATAGGACATACTAACGAGAGTTACTACTCCATCAGTAAATGAGCTAACTTCAAAGGGGACAAAGTTATTTGGGCTAGTAAAACTAGTGTTCTCCAAATGACCACATATTTGAGTAGTAAATATCTGAGTAGCCCAACCAGAGGAAAAGACCATGTGTGAATTTATCATTCTCTACTACCTTTACCACCAATCCTATCTTTGAATGTCTGCCACACATTTTTCACAGGCTGCCTGAAATCCTTTGGCTGGCCACAAACAGCCCATGGACCCTATGTTTTACAGGACTGTTATAGATCACCAAGATGGCTTTCTTGATTTCAAATAAATGTTCAAATGTGAAAGAGAGACAGCTGTAATATAATGGAAATAACTAATAAGTGGGTGTGAGAAGACTCTAAT
>JAQQSZ010004044.1:0-14273 GCA_028646595.1 Phalanger gymnotis | reverse complement strand
GTCTCCTTTAGCAAGTCATTGACTTGTTTTTCATGGTTTTCTTACATCCTTCTCATTTCTCTTCCCAATTTTTCCTCTACTTCTCTAACTTGCTTTTCCAAATCCTTTTTGAGCTCTTCCATGGCCTGAGACCAGTTCATGTTTTTCTTGGAGGTTTTTGTTGTAGGCTCTATGACTTTTTTACTTCTTCTGACTGTATGTTTTGGTCTTCTTTGTCCCCAAAGAAGGATTCCAGAGTCTGAGACTGAATCTGGGTGTGTTTTCGCCACCTGGCCATGTTCCCAGCCAACTTACTTGACCCTTGAGTTTTTCAGCAGGGTATGACTGCTTTTAGACTAAAGAGTTCTATGTTCCATGCTTGGGCAGATGTGCTGCCACACCAGCATTCCTCCTTGCCCAAGAACCCCCAACCCAGACTGGACTTAAATCTTCAGCAGGTTCTTCACTCCTGCTGTGATCCTCCACTTGTCCTGGGCTAGAGCACTGCTTCCCTCTCCCACTTTGTGGGTTCTGCAATTCTAGAATTGGTTCAGAGCCATTTTTTATAGGTTTTTGGAGGGACTTGGTGGGGAGCTCATGCTAGTCCCTGCTTTCCAGCTGCCATCTTGGCTCTGCCCCCTGTTGTTTGTTTTTTGAAAGAGGAAGTCAGGGCAATTGGGGTTAAGTGACTTGCCCAAGGTCACAAAGCTAGTAAATGTGTCAACTGTCTGAGGCCAGATTTGAACTCGGATCCTCCTGACTCCAGGGCCAGTGCTCTACTCACTGCACCACCCAGATGCCCCAAAATAAGTTACTTTCACATCACAGAAGAGTTATTACCAGACTTTAGATAGTCATTTTGTCAAATCCCACATCAAAATATAACTTACTCTAAGACAAAAAGAAAATGCTGAAATCACTATGTGCAAAGTTCTCACGAGTCTTGTCAAGCTAATCAATGGCAGTATTCTGAAGCCATGTTCTATTAGAAAGAAGTAGATAACCATAGGTACATAAGGACAACACGTTTTATTCAAAAAAATAAATAAAATTTTCCTTGGATATCCATTAAAATTTCATAATTGGTAAACTATGTACAGCAATATAAACCTTAACTTACTGATGAATTTAGAATTCATCTGATCACTCTCTTTATCTTGTTTCCTGTGATTCTGGAAGAGAATTTGACAATAAGAAGATTACATGATGGCTCTACACACAAGGCATTTACAGATGCAGAAACCCACCACTCTTTCCAGGATCGGAGGCCACATTTGCCACATCCCCAGAAAGGGTTGAACTACTTTAGTAATGACTGAAACTGAGAAGGAGAATACATTGGCGGAACAAGAATCTCAAAAGCGAAAGAAGAAGGGTTAAAAATGTCAGGGAAAACATAGAGAAATCAAATTACATGGATTTATTTTTTAAAAGTCTTCCTGCATCAAGAAATATGCAAATTTACCAAGAAAAAAAGACTAACTCTTGATATTTTAGGGCCAGAAGGATAGTCTAGATTTCAGTGTTAATACAAAGTTCTAAATTTGTTTTGCACCTAACCTATAAAGACTTTACTTAGACAACTAGTGTGCTCTTAAAAAGTTAAAGGGATTAAAAACAATAACAAATACTGTATTTTGCTTGCACTTTAGTATAGTTTCAGAGATCCTTCTGTTTTATCTTCATTTTAAAAATTATTGGCTTCAAATAACCTTAATATAGAAGGCTAGATAAAGCTATAGTTTTATGGTTTTCTGCTATCTCCTCCTAACTTCTGTAAACAAATAATGTACCTGGCACACATTAAATGACCCTGTATCGAATCTTTTTAGAAATATTTTTCAATGTATTTATTTTTGTAATCTGCATTTTCTCTCTGATCTTGTTTTCTGAAGATGGAGCACCCCTATAACTATTCATCTATTCATTTGATAAACATTTACTAATATTTAATATTAATATTAACTTGCCATTGATATTAACAGCATACTATGTGCCAGGCACTGTGCTAAGCACTGAGAATACAAAGAGAAGCAAAAGACAGTCACTGCCTTCAAAGAGTTTACAATCTAATGGGGAAGACAACATGCAAACAAATATATATATATATATGTATATATATATATATATATAGCAACTATTCACATGACTTACTTGTGCTACATAGTTGAAATAAGACTATTATGTGTTTGCAACACTACCAAAAAGGCTGAATAAAAAACATTTCAAGATTTTGTGCTTGAGTTTAGAAAATTAGTTGTCCTACCTATACCCTGGAGTGTTTTGAGCAAAATACATTTTGAATCATAAAAGGCAATGAAAATGTCAGCTATAATTGTCTCGATTTTTAGTATTACACATTTTACCTTAGGAATGAACTTTAGGCAAAAAGTCATTTTATTTCTCATTACACTGATGAATAGAACTTTTTTGGGGGGGCAGAGGGACAGTATTTTTATTTAGGGGATAGGGACAACACCTGGGATTTCACTGTTACAGGGATCTGCTGGATGAGGAAATTGTGTCTACCAGTACACGTCTGCCAGTTATGGCTTTGGGGTTGGCACCTGTGCATTTTAGGAACAAAAGTGCCACTGCTAGGTATATGTGCATCTTGGAAGTAACTCAGCATATCCTTTTGCAAGATAAAACACTTAGTGGCTTGATGAAGACAGCACTTCTAAATATTTTGGTAACATTTAAAAATAAAGATATAGTAACATTTAAAGAAAAATGGTAACAATTGTAAATTAGACAATCACTAGTGCATAAAATGGGGGCCATCTCCAGTCATCCAGTCATCTTGCCACTGGACTCACATGGCTCCAGAGGAGGGAGTGAGGCTGGTGACTTTGCACAGCCCTCCCTCACTTAAATCCAATTCACTTGTAAACCACAGCATCACCTTCTTGATGTCATGGTCCTCTTCAAGCAAACAATGATTTGAAAGTAGTAGCAGTTACCCCACTGGGGTCCCAACTGGAACTGGCCAGTTGGGCAATATACTTCCCTCTCTCCCTCCCTCCCTTCCTTCTTTCCTTCCCCTCATCCTCTCCCTCCCTCCTCTCCCTCTCTCCACATAGGTTATCATACTCTGACCTATGGGCACTCTATCTAAAGGAATTTACATTTTTATTGCTAAAACCAGGTGAGATATTATGAGGATACGGGTTAGATTTCCTTTCTAAGAACCATGCCTTAAACACAAAATCAGTCTGGCTCCCACTGATTCGTCAACAATAGGCCCTAGCCCAAGCCTCACTTAGGCATTTTTTGCACTATGATGGCTCATAGTTAATAGCAATTGTTTCTGTTTTGGCCAAAAACCCTAACAGATTGGTTTTGTTTTTTGACTAAGTAAAACAGGTCATTCTTTGCCTCATTTCTTACCTAGACTAACTCACCGAATAGGCCTTGCCTCAATCAAACTGAGAGATGGGAAAGACTTTAGCTTAAAAAGGCCAAGGTCTTTCACTGCACATTAATTTAGATAGTATTGTCATTTTTACTATATTGGCACAGGACAACCATGAGCAGTTGATATCTGTCCACTTTTTTAGGTCTGTCTTTATTTCTGTAAAGAGCATTTTGTAGTTGTATTCTCTAGTTCCTGTGTGAGTCTTGATAGGCTGCTGACTAAATATTTTGTTCATTCTACAGTTATTGTCAATATAATTTCATTTTTCTATCCCTTCCTACTGGGTTTTGTTGCTAACACACACACACACACACACACATATATATATAGAAACATCACTGATTATACAGGTTCCTTTTATACATAGTAACTTTGTTAGTTATCATAACAATTTCTTTATAAGGTAACTCACTAGGGTCTTCTTTGTAGACCATTGTATCATCTACAAAAGTGATAGTTTTGTTATAACTGGCATTTCTAGCATTGTGATAAATAAATGTGGTAATATTGGCTATTTTTACTTCAACTCTGACCTTACAGTTTAAATTTTAAATAAAGACATGAATTCTGCTACATGATGTTGAAATTCTTGAATAATTTGTTTACAGATTGGCAACTTAACTAGTACAACTAATTTGTGACTCTGGGGCAAAATTAATTTTAAAAAGGTATGTCATTATCCCTCTATCAAGTCTTATGTGCTGATACCCAGTTTATGAGACAATTAGGAACACTGGAGGACATACATATGTCAACATGAAAATAAAGTGTTACAATCTCAGCATTTCATAGTTCTGATTTAGGGGAAAAGTCACATTCTCTAGAAATTTGTATGATTTGCTTTAGAAGAATTAAAAAATGGAACGATAAACGTGGATAGATAGTGTGGCTAGTGGTTAGAGAGCTGTTTTAAATGTAAAGGTGACCTTAATTCAAGGCTTGTCCCTGAGCAGTTCTTTGACTTCTGATGATACATTTAAGCACTAATTGTTCTAGGCCATTGGTGTCAAACTCATTTTAAATAGCAATAGGGCCCACTAAACCAAATATAGAGATTCCTTCATGCTGCATATTGACCTAGTTAAAAATATGATATTATCTATGTTTTATTTTTAATTTATTTTATCATAAATTTTCCAAATACAGTTTAATCTAGTTTAGCTGCACTCAGGAGCCTCATGGACTGTGTGCTGTCAATGGGCAGTGTGTTGGACCCCTCTCCTCTAGGCTCACCTTTGCCATTCATATGCTAAAAGTATCACTGTTGACAACTGAGTCAATACATCAGTAATTCAGGGACCTGTCATTTTGTTGATAATTCAGAAGTGAGAAATCACTCCGCTTAAGCAAATCTCAATCATCTACAACAAAGTTTTAGAGAGCTGCTTGAGCCCAAAGATTTAAATGACATAACCACAGAGCTAATAGGCCTAAGAACAAAGAAGCTATCACTCTAACCACTTTGCCATGCTGCCTGTCAGCTGGTTATTTAAGGTTTTATAATTTTGAAATTATTTTAAAAAGAAAAGAGAGAGAAAGTGAGGGTAGAGGGAAAGAGGAAGAGAGAGAGAGAAAGAGAAACAGACAGAGAAAGAGAGACAGACAGACATAGTCACATAGTAGATAGAGAACTAATCTTGGATCTAGAAAAACCTGGGATCAAGTCCCACTTCTAATACACCCTGGACAAGTCCCTCAACCTCTCTATTCTAACCTCTAGCTCTAAGACTGTACATTGCAGAGAAAAGTGACAATTTGCATAGGCAGAGGGTGTTCACTCACCAGGACTTCCGTATACTATTGAAACTATAGGTCTAATCCTAAATTCTTTCCCTTATTTTAAATTTAAAGTGAGGAAATGATACATTTTTAATGTAAGTTTTTATAAAGATTGAGTCATCACTCAAAGGAAGACATCAACATGGTTGATACGTGCACCCATATTTGGCATAAATTGCTTTGAGTTTTTAAGAGTTTTAATTTGTCCAAAGCTTTTGGTACTGTATGAATTCTATAATATAGAGATGAAGTTAAAAACAAAGAACTAATGAGATTTCCTAGTTCTTACAAATTTGGAATTGTTTCCAACATCACTTCTTAATTAAAATGTCCTCTTTTTGGCCCTACACAACAACGTCCAATGGCTTCCAAATGTAGAACAAATGCTAAACAGACAGCATAAATCAGTGAAAAATACTTCAAGACCCTTCAATTCACTGTATGGCTATACCCTTTGTCACCACAGGCTAGATCCCCTCTCTGCTTCCCTTGTGTTTGTCCTTCATTCTCAAAGAGGATCATGACAGCAAAATGATGGCATGACTTGCAGTTGACTTTGATTTGAATGAAGGAGGGCTGTTCAAGGTCATCAGCCTCACTTTCTCCTCCAGAGCCATCTGGGTCCAGTGGCCTGATATTCACCAGGATGATGGGAGATGGCCCAGGATGCATTGGGAGACCCTGGTCTTTTTAGGCTAAGGTCTTTTCAGGTTCTCACTCTGAGTGAGGTAACGCCCATTTAGGGAACAGGCCTCTTTAAGAAGTTACCTCTGCTCCTCTAGGTGGCCTTTTGCAGCTGATATGGACACAGAAGGTAGTCAATCAGGAACACAGAGACAAACTTAAGTTGTCTGGAATTCATGAAGTCCATTCCCAGGCCTAGACTTGAAGGTTTTCCATTTTGGAAAACAAATATATAAACTGTCATTTATATGAAAATATCTGAAAGAACCAGAGGAAAACAACATTACCATTTATGCCTTCTCTTAAAGGATAGATATGTTTCTAATAAGTGGTCTGTAAGCTTAATGCCAAATCATATTTCCCCATGGCCTTCCATTATAAGATTGGACATTTTCTTCACAGGAAAAAGAAATTGCTATGAGATGCACATACATACATACATACATACATATGTTTATATTTCTATGTATATTTAACTTTTATATGGATTTTAAGGATCACAAAGTAATGCAAGTATGTGTTATAGTATTTTTTCCTATGAAGAAAATATTCATTTTAAAATGAAAGGGCATAGGAAACACAAATGGAGAATCACAAATATAGGGAAGATATGGTCAGGTAATGTGCATGAAAGGAAGACAGGAGGCTAAAGATCATATGTGGAAGAGGCAATCTATACCCACTATGCTGCAGGACTGCTGATGCTTTCCAGCGATGGCATTACTCTGATCCCCCTTGGCCTTCTTCCTCTATGGTCTCTGCCAGACAGGTTGCATGTTGTTCTGCTGGGTACTGCTTTCTGCTGACCTTACATGGCCAGTTGCTACGTAAAGGTGTTCACTGGTCCCATAGCTGCCACTAGTGGCAAATAGGTATAGCTCCACTGAGTACCAGTTATGGAACACTTGTCTTTCCCCTCCCCCTCTCTATCTATCTATCTATCTATCTATCTATCTATCTATCTATCTATCTATCTATCTCTCTGTCCAGCTTCTTACTTTAGCTAGAGTCCTCAGCTAAGGCCATATACCTCTGGACTCTGCCATCTTTTGCTTTTATCATAAAGCATAGGGATTAAACAATGGCTGTTTTTGAAAGGAAAAGCCTTAACCCAGCCACCAGATTAGTGAAAAACTCTCAGTGGCTCTTCTTGCCATTAGGAGGGTCTGTATGTTCTCAGAGACTCAGCTGAAAGTGGACATTTCCTCTTCAAATGGAGTTTCCTTTCCTAGGCATCAAGTCTTTGGAACACCAAAGTCACAAAGGCATTGAAGATTCAAACCCAAATCCTCTAACTCCAAATTCAATGATTTCCCCACCCTAGGTAGGTAGAAAATTGTGTAGGGTTTTGAATGCCAGACTAAGAATACTGCATTTTTTTATGGAAGGAAAGGATAAGCCTATGGAAGCTTTAATTAGGAAGGTAAGGTAATCAGACTATGATTTGGATACATTATTTATATTGTAGATTGCTCTTCACAATACTCCATCTTTTACTGTATCTATGTCTTCCTTTTGAATAAGACTCTGTACACATCATCCCTTCATTCTGGAAGATGTTAAGACCCAAGAGACCATTTAGAACCTATCCAGGTAAAAGAAGAAATGGAGGCTTAGATTGGAGAGGAAGAATATTGAACAGAAGTCCAAAAGAAATTATAAAGGGAGAAGGTCCAAATTTTATGAGTACAGAATGTGAGGTGTACACTAGGGAAATAGAGGACAGTAAACAGTGTATCTAAACATTATATTTGCCATTTTGAAGAAAAATGGGCAACATCCTTTTATGGAGTGATTTAAAGGATTTATAGTACATTGTACCTAAGGAATAGAACTCTTGACCCAAATAGACCTACTTCAAAACACTACTTACATGAGAAAACAATTTTTCACCAATTGGTTGTCATAATGTTACAATTTGTGGTTACTGAAGGACTAAATGTTTATCTCTATAATAGTCCTTAATGTATCATGCTAACAATCCGTGGTTATTATTTAGATGAAAACTTAGCAAGACAACAACAAAAGCAAAAGCCTTTTTTATTGTTATTTTCATGAGGGGAAGAAAATGCATAAGTACTTGGCATAGACAGATAATGGTAATAAATATGTCTATATAAGGGGCAATTTTGAGATGAATGCTGGGTGCTATAGACAGAATGATAGGATACACCATTTACATGAATGTAGGCTACATTTCCAATACACTGAAATAAGGCATCTATTACATAGTCATGCTGGAATTGTGCTTTGCAGAGCTGTCAGATTTGGTATAAAGTTAAACTGTACCACTTTACGTGACTCTGTGCTATTATTTATCTTAGTTGAGTTTGTTTGTTTAATCTCATCCAGTCAACTCTTTTCTAAATAATAATATTTCTACTATTCGATAAATACCTATTTTTAAGTATGATCTAAGTAATCAAATAACTTAAAGTAGAACTTACATGGGCAATGAAGAAAAACAAAAGAAAAAATAATAAAAAAGTCAACTCCCACTAGCTAGGACACAGGAGGTAATTTTGCATAGAATAATGGAGGGGTTTTATGGTGGATCTCATCTACATACAAGACTCTCTAAACTCTATTTTTCTTGATAATAACCCACAAAACACCTACTCATTTCACTTAAAAATGTGTTTGCCCAAGACGTCTGAACATGAACTCTTTCTAGTATGCCCTCTCTGAAAATACATTGTGAAAAGAAAAGGATCATACAAAGAGACAAAATCTTTCCCATTCCTCCCCCTTTCCTTCTTCAGTGCCCCATAAGTAATGACAAGTATTCAATCAGGGTTAACAGGTCAACGAATGCAATAGAAAGAACCAGTGTTTGACCTTTATTCACAACAGGACTAAAAGTATCCCTCAACAATTAAGTATCAGTGACTTATAGGACGTTTGACAACATTTTAATATACTCAGTCTCACTTCAACTTGCCATTCCTTTCTTTATCTCCACTTCTCTGCTAGGCCTAGTATATACCCTAGCCCAGCCCTTTTCCCAGAGGTACTTCCAAGACTTCCATTGTCCAGAGGCAACATAGCCCACCCTTTTCACTGAGATCATCCCTCCCCAGACAGGCCACACAAGTTGGAATCCACTAATTTCCCATGTGATTGATAACATTTTCCCATTTATCTTTTTCAACTTCTACCAAATATTTTGTTTTAAAATTGAATGACTTTACACTCCAGATTTGTTGGACTTACAAAGATTTTTCCTTTATTTTTTTAAAAGCACACACACACACACACCATCTCAATCAAAGAGCTGTTCATTCTCTATAATGACAGTCTCTGTGCATTCTCCCAGGCCATTCCCCTATGCCTAGACCATGTTCTCTCTATATCTCTTAATACTAAAACTGAAATACTTCTTTTTCTTCAAAATCAAATTGATCCTTCCTTCCTTGATGTCCCCAGGTAAAAAATCTCTCCAAACTCAAAAGTTCCACTTTGCTCTAATCACATTTGGCTTGGTATTACACTTACTTATGCAGAATTCTAAACCTCCTACTCCTAACCAACTCTTTGAGGGCAGGAAGGTACTATCATTTTTCATCTCTGTATCAACAGGGACTAGCAAGTGCCATAAACACTGCAGGCATTTATCAATCACTATTTAACTCAACAGATATTTATTATTGCTGAAGCCTAGTTTCAAATTTATGTCCATTTTCATCTCATTCAAACAGTCTCTTAGAGTTTAAACTAAGCAACAAGAGAATTAAATGAAATATCCAAAAGCTGAAAGTACTAGTTAATGTATGGAATGTGCAAGTTCATATTTAAATGTGTAATATCTAGCCAAACCATTTATATTTAACAGAAAATCTTAATCCCATTCATATGTAAAATTAAATGTTATTAATGTTCTCTGTTAAAAAAAATCTTACCATGGCACTTGAGTTCTGAACATCAAGGGAAAAAACACCTGAAAAAGCTGATATTTTAATGTAATAATGAAAATATTTTAAATTTTGTATTTCTAATCAAAAACAGAGTAATTACTGACCAGAGTTCTTTACCTATTTCCTAGGATTTCTACTTACAAAGCAAATAAGACAGTGAAATATTACTACTAACCTGCATGAGATATAATGGTTATTGATTAGATGATGAGTCTGTGGTGCACTGATATACAAATTGTGAATATTACATTCACAAGTTCTTGAATGAAACTTAACTGATTGAAAGTTTAAAACCTCTATATCATATTTGTCCCTTCATCAAGTATGCAGTTACCCCCCCACCTGCATTTTGTTAGACACTAAAAGTACTTTTAAAGCAAAGTAAGTATGTGACTTCTAAGGACAAAATAAATTAAAACATAGAATTTTAAGTGGTTGGCATTATCCTCCTAAAATAAGTCCAACGCTAGGCACATTTTCTCATCTTTCTCTTGTTTTTTTTTAAAAGGGAAGAAGGAAAATATTGTTATGATTGCAAATATCACTGTATATATTTTAAAACTCCAGTCCATTGCTGACTTTTTCCATGATGAATACAGGTAACTAAAGAGAATATTGGTTTAAAATTCTACTGAAAATCAAATTCTGTTATCCAATAATATAATGATCCTGAGTCACTCCTTCTGGCTTATCACCTTGATGATACAGTCTCTAATATCCCTGCCTGGCAAACCTATACTTACATTTCAAGCTCTCTTTTATTAATATCTATAGAAAAAGGAGCCACTGCCAGGCAACCAAAGACTGCAAGGAAGTGATTCTGAATAGACAAAACTGACAAGAATTGCGAAGACAGAGGCTGTTAACAGCCACAGAATTCTGACCTTTAGAACTCGAAACCAGATGTATGACCCAACTCCTCCGCAAACATGAATTCTTGTGTATTATGGGGAAAATGGCAAATATTTCCTGTTATTAAAACATTTGGGGATTACCTTGACCAGACTAATGCACAGCTTCAACAAAGGTAACTACATAGAGTGACAATAAAAAGATTGTTAAGAGTGCCCTCAAGCTATAGGACAAAGGGGATTATGTTTCTACTGGAAAGAACAGTTAAATTACAGGCACAGATCCATGCAAGCTTCCATTGCCCAAGATCACATTAACCTCTTTTGTTACTGCATTCACTCCAGGACACTTGACATATAAAATCACCAGGAGTTCAGTTCAACAAGTGGCGATGAAGTTTTATGATCAATCAAGAGTAATGGTCTCAGGGCAAAAGAGAATCTTGAAGGGTAACACTCCTTAACTGTTTATTATAGCTAGGATGACAGGGGACTCACAATGGACAAATGCAAAGCTGTTAATACTGGAAATCAAGCTTCCTTGCCCTTGCTTCCCTTCAATTCTCAAATTCCCCTAAGTCTTTAGACCACCCAGATATTAGCTATTCTAACTACCCCCTGAAACAAAAGTGATGGTCTGTACTCAGAATTGTAATTTATTCTTGCAGAAGGATATGGCTTCCTCTAGAATTTGGAGTAAGGGAAGAACAACGGCAATCACAACTACTAGAAAATAGAAAACACCCCCAAAATAGGAAGTATTGCATAGTTACAGTAAACTTTAAAACATCGAAGACAATCACTTATTCTTTGAAATTTATCTAGTGCAATGTTAATGTAGAATATATTTTGGAAGGTAGACAGAGATAGAAAACTTTGTGAAAGACGTTTAAAAATATTGATCGTGGCGGGACCATAGTTTCATACAGAAGAACAATGAGGAACTAGTGGCCTAACACCAGGGCATTATGTGTGCCTGATAAATCAAAACATTAGACAAGATTACAAATGGGATACCCCTTAAAACTTGCACACAAGAAAAGTGGAAAATTATAAAGGAACGAGTTCTGAATTCAAAGACATCAGGGCACGTGAGTCATAATACGGACAGATACAAGCGAGGAAATGAATTAATTTTCTGACCCTAGGTTTCCTATTTTGAAGAATTAAGATAATACTTGCATTCTTACTGAAAAAGACTGTTGTAAACAAAACACTTTATAAGCTTAAAACATCCTGTGAAATGTGAGTTATTGTGATGAAGACCTTGCTTCTCTCCTCAACCTCAAAGAAATTACAAAACAATTTGCATTATACCTCTTCTTAGTAGATTATAATGAGACCAAAAAAAGAGGTGAAAAATAATACAAATGATCTAATACCAGGCTTTCTTTTCCTCAGCCTGGTAAAAACAAACAAACAGAACTGCCCCCCCCCCAAAAAAATCTATGGACAGGCAAGTAGGTAGGAGAGGGCCAAACCTATTATGATTCCTTTGCTCCTGTCAATAGATCAGTCAACAAGTATTTATTAAGCACTTTATTTGTCAGGCATTGTGCTAGGCACTAGTTATACAAAAGCAAAAAGGAAAAGGATGTTTAAAAATTGCATAGGGAAAAATGCAATTGCAAGGTTGCCACTGAAGATTGATGGCAGAGATTTTTAACCTGAGATCCATGAACCACGAACTTGGATGGGGGAAAGTACACATTTATTTTTTTACTAACATCTACCTGAAATTTATCATTTCTTTCCATTTAAAAGCATACTAAGAAGGAGTCCATAGACCTTAAGACTGCCAAAGGGATTCATGACACAAATAAGGCTAAGAAAGCCCAAGTTATGAAAATATGAAATACAGCCACCGGGTGGTTCTTGGAGCTTTCAAAAATAACCACTAATACATACTATGTTAGCATAAGCCCAAATTCTTGTCCTATGAAAATTTATAATGGAAAGGGCAGATCGCACATGTCAGAGTACAACTGGGACATGTCAAAGGCAATGGTAGAAAGGTCCAGACTCAAGTATAACAGCATCTCTGACAATGGTTTCTCTTATCTCAACTTCAACTCCAAACAAGAACTACTTTTGTTTCCAAACACTCTCAATGAGATTAGAAGGAAATCAGAGTATCAGAAGTGAAAGCTGGAAAGAACAAGAATATTAGAAGTTCCCTTCTTTTACAGATGAAGAAACTGAGGTTTTTGAAGGTTAACTAATTTACCGAAGATCACCTAGAAAATAAATGGCAGGCAAATTTGAACCCATGTGTTTCTACAGTTCCTACCATAGAAGATTTATTTGTATTAATTATCCCTATATGTATTCTCTATATACTTATGTATTTATTTGTTTTTCTCTTTATAATTAAAGCTCCATGTGGAAAGGAATTTGGGGTTTTTTTTGGTCTATATTCCTATATGCCGCAGTGCCCGGCACAGGGTAAATGCTTAATAAATGCTTATTGATTAAACCAAAACAACACTTTTATTCCTTAAATGTTTCAGAAAAAAACTGTTTGGTTTGTTTAGATCTTTTTAAGTCTAGATTTTCTGGACAATTCGCTGAGTAGGCCACCACACTTTAAATAGAAAGGACAGCTGTAGGAGGGATAATCTTCTTAGCACAAAAACCACCCTGCCTGCAAGTTCTCTAGAGAATAGAGAAAGGAAAAGCTTCAGAACCAGGGTCAGCAGGCAAGGAACCAATGAGTAGAAATTGCTATAAAAAACACTCAGATTTCTCTTTAGATGTTGGAATGTGCAAATATTTGGGGAAACCATCTGAGTATGACAATAAGTATATATTTTTAAAGTGCAAGCCGGTATAAAAAGAGCCTCTGAGCTCTATTTTAAAAAATGGAATCTATTTTTAAAAAAAATAGAAAGTGGCATGAATAATAGAAATGGAGCTTTAAAAGTACTGCTAAACATACTCTCTTGAGATCTGGTTGTTTTGGTTTAGTCTCACTCTCTAATTTACACCGAAGTACTGCAATAGTCATCTAATGGTGTTTGGCTGAGCAAAGTCCAGTACTAGATCACTAATTAACTAGAGACAGTGAGATTTTAAAATCTAAAAATACTTACTTTTCTGAATCAGTTACTTAGATATACAAGTCACCCTCTAAACACTTCTATATATAAGCTGGTCTTATTGTAATCATATCCATTTGTTCTGGAAAGCAAAAGAAAACCTCACTGAAAACCTAATATACGCTTGCACTGGTACATTCTTTCTGACAGACAACCTATAATGCTGACAATGTGAGTACTGACAGTCAAAAAAAATTTAATGGTCAATGAGTCAACCTCAATGACAAAAAAAAAGGGCATTCTAAGTGTTTCACTTGAGGATATCATCATTAGCAAAGTTTTCAATTATTACTGCTATAGGTTTTCCATTTTACCAAATTCAAAATAAAGTTAGTTTATAAATCACTTTGTGGGAGAAAAGGTGACTTCTATATAAATCATACATTCAGGAAAAATGTTTTCGTTTCACTACAAAATCCTCTTTACATCAGTAGTTCAGTATAGAGCAAATATAAATGTATAAAAATGTTTTATATTAAAATATATTCTGGATTTAAATAACGATTTTGCTAAAACATTAAAATATCCATATTATTTCAGGAGAAATTAC
>JAQQSZ010004042.1:0-14274 GCA_028646595.1 Phalanger gymnotis | reverse complement strand
GAGAGTGGGTGGGGAGGGAAAAGGGGAGAGAATTTGGAACTCAAAGTTTTAAAAACAGACATTCAAAAACAAAAAAAAAGTTTTTGCATGCAAGTAGGAAATAAGATGTGTAGTACACAGGCAATGGGATGTAGAAATTTATCTTGCCCTACAAGAGAAGAAGGGAAAGGGGACAGGAAGGGAGTGGGGTGACAGAAGGGAGGGCTGAGTGGGGAACGGGGGACCCAGATTATACACCATCTTGCAGTGGGCAGGAGGGTAGAAATGGGGAGAAAATTTGTAATTCAAACTCTTGTCAAAATCAATGCTGGAAACTAAATATATTAAATAAATTAAATAAAGATGAAAAAAAAGTGCAAGTCAGTGAGAATACTGCTGGATCTGGGTGAAGGAATGACATGGTTCTGCCACAGCCCCTAGAGTAGTTGAGATGGCTGCAAAGGTGGCAGCACAATCAATAGGTGCTTCTTTCCCAGTTCCAGGCCCCGGGACAGTGGGGGGCGGGGGGGAGGTCAAGCAGCTGATTAGAACAGGAGTGCAGAGATTGTTTGCCTAGCACTGAGGCAAAGGTCTCTTGCTTTGCCCTGCTTGAATCTGTGTCACAGTCCTGGGTAGGGATTCTTTGGGGTGGAGGAGCACTGGTGTGGCAGAGAATTGTGGTAGCTCTGGAGAGGGAGTCCTCCTGGTAGTTACGTGGGAGAAAAGAGTGCCTGCACTCACAGACCAGAGCCCAGGCCAGGAGAGGAGCATCATACCACCTCAGATTAGAAGTAGCTCTCAAAACAGCAGCAGAAAAAAACCTGAAGCTTAGGAGAAAATACTCTCCACTCTGAAAGCAATCATACCCTGACAAAAAGCTCAAAAGTTACTTATCATATGTGTACCAAGTATTACAGCATCCAAATGCTTAGAAGAGAAGTTAAGGGAATTCCAGGAAGAAACAGACAGCAAAACTATACTAATGGGGGACCTCAACCTCCACTCCCTGAGCCTGATAAGTCTAACCTCAATACAAACAAAAAAGAAGTTAAGGAAGTGAATAGAATTTTAGAAAAGGTGGATGTGATAGACCTCTGGGGAAAACTGAATGGGGATAGAAAGGAATATGCCTTTTTCTCAATGATACATGGTACCTAAACAAAAATTGATTACATACTAAGGCATAATCCAGAGCAGAAAGACAGAAATAGTCAATGCATGCTTTTCAGATCATGATGCAATAAAAATTATGTGTAATAAAGGGCTGTGGAGAGATAGACATAAAAGTAACTGTAAACTAAATAATCTATCCCTAAAGAATGAGTAGGTCAATCAGCAAATCATAGAAACAATCAGTGACTTTATTCAACAGAATGAGAATAATGAGACAACATACCAAAACTTATGGGGTGCAGTAAAAGCAGTTCTTAGCTGAATTTTATATCTCTCAATGCGCACAGGAATAAAATAAAGATAGAGATCAATGAAATGGGCAGGCAACTGAAAAAGGTAGAAAAATAAAAAATAGAAAATACACAATTAAATACAAAATTAGAAATACTTAAAATCAAAGGAGATATTAATAAAATTGATATTCAGAAAACTATTGAAGTAATAAATAAAATTAAGAGCTGGTTTTATGAAAAAAAAAACAATAAAATTGATCAACCTTTGGTCAATTTGATTTAAAAAAAAAAGATGGAGTCAGGAGGACCTGAGTTCAAATCTGCCCTCAGACACTTGACACACTTACTAGCTGTGTGTCCTTGGGCAAGTCACTTAATCCCAATTGCCCTGCCTTTCCCCTTCCAAAAATATTTAAATATAAAAATAAAATAAAAAAGAAACAAGAAAACCAAATAACTAGCATCAAAATGGAAAAGGGTGAATCCACCTCCAGTGGAGAAGAAATTAAAATAATAATTAGTATTTGTTTTGCCCAATTGTGTGCTCCAAAATTTGATAATCTTAGGGAAATGGATGAATATTTACAAAATATAAATTGCCCATATTAACAGAAGAGGAAGTAAAATACCTAAGAAACCCCATCTCAGAAAATGAAATTGAAAAGCCATCAATATATCCCCTAGGAAAAAATCTCCAGGGTCAGATCGATTTAGAAGAGAATTCTCTTAAAAAATTAAAGAAAAATTAATTCCAATTCTTTCCAGACTATTTGGGAGAATAGGCAAAGAAGGGGTCCTATAACATTCTTTTTATGATACAAATATGGTCCTACTACAAAAACCAGTAAGAGCCAAATGAGAGAAATAAAATTATAAGCCAATTTCCATAATGAATATTGATGCAAAATTTTTAAATAAAATATTACCAAAAAGGTTGCAGCAACTTATCATGAGAATAATACACCATGATCAGGTAGGATTTATTTCCAGAATGCAAGACTTGTTTAATAGTAAGAAAATTATCAGCATAACTGATCATATCTACAATAAAATGAGCAGTAACCATATCATTATCACAATAGATGAAGAAAAAGCTTTTGATAAAATGTAGCACCCATTCCTATTAAAAACACTAGAAAGCATAGGAATAAATGGCATCTTCCTGAAAATTATAAGTAGCATCTACCTAAAACTATAAGCAAGCATTATGTGTGATGGCTATAAGTTGGATGCATGTCTAAGAAGATCAGGTGGTGAAACAAGGATGTCCATTATCACCCTTACTACTCAGTTTGGAACTAGAAATTTTAGCTTTAGTAATGAGAAAAGAAAAAGAAATTGAAGGAATTAGACTAGGCAAAGGAGAAACTAATTTATCAGTCTTTGCAAATGATATGATGTTACACTTAGACAACAAGTAAAGAACTACTTCAAATAATAAATAACTTTATCAAAGTTGCAGGATATGAAAAAAAAATCCACATAAATCCTTGGCATTCCTATATATTACTCACAAAGCCCAAAAGCAAGCAATAGAAAGAGAAATTCCCTTTAAAATTACTATAGACACTATAAAATATTTGGGAATCTACCTTCCAAGAAATACCCAGGAACTATATGAAAACAATTACAAAATACTTTCTACACAAATAAAGTCAGATCTAAATAAATGGAAAAAAAAATATCAGTTGCTTGTGGTTAGGCCAAGCTAATATAACAAAAATCACAATTTTACCTAAGTTAATTTACTTATTTAGTGTCATACCAATATATAATGGTAATTAGGGTGGGAATTTTTTTTTCCTGTTTTCCCTTTTGGATCATTGAAGTAATCAAATGCCTTTGATCGGTCTGTCCTTTCTCTTTTTGATTAAATCCAGAAGTCTTTGAGGACCTGCTTAAAAAAAGAAGGGAAAGCCTAGTTCACATAGTTTTGAGTTACATGGCTGTGATGCCTGAAGAAGTGTAACATGGTTTTGAGCCTCATGATTGTGATCTCCTTTGACGCTAAACAGGGATTTTGTTTGGGGGTTTCACTCATTGGAAGAGTATTGTTGTGAGATTCTGGATTGCCATTGAAAGAGGCCCTGGCTTTGAAGAAACCCGGATGTTGGTGCTTCTGTGCTGATAACTATGTGTTAGACTGGTTTGTGTTATTTGCTCTGTTTTTATAACGTATGTTTGTAATTTCTGTTTGTGTTTGTTCTGAAGTTCCAAGCCCTGGCTTCTCCCCCTGAACTATGTGAATGATATATGTATGTGTGATTAAAGTAAGATTGTAAACCCCTTAAAGTTGCTTTCCTTAGAAAAGCAGGTCAAAGAACCTGTGCTGGCAGCCCTTCTGTGTGCTGTTGTTATTGGCCTTATACAGCCACAATACCTGCTAGCCCCATTGTTGTTACACAATTAAACTACCAAAAATTATTTCATAGCACTAGATAAAATAATAACAAAATTCATCTGGAATAACAAATGATCCAGAATATCAAGGGAATTAATGAAAAGAAATACTAGAGGAGAAGGCCTAGCCATACCAGATATTAAATGGTAGTATAAAGGAGCAATACTTAAAACTACTTTGTACTGGGTACTGCAGATGAGTGGAATTTGTTAGGTACAGAAGACACAATAGCCGATGAATATAGGAATATGCTCTTTGATAAACCCAAAGAGTACAGCTTCTGGGATAAGAACTCACTATTTCACAAAATCTGCTGGGAAAACTAGAAAATAGTACGGCAGAAATTGGGCATAGACAAATATCTTACTCCATATATCAAAATAAAGTCAAAATGGGTTCATGACTTAGATATAAAGGCTGATACTATAAGCAATTTAGAAGAAAAGGGAATAGTTTACCTGTCAGACTTATGGAGAAGGGAAGAATCTAAGATTAACAAGAGATGGAGAGCATTATGAAATGCAAAATCAATAATTTTGATTATATTAAATTGAAAAGTTTTTCTACAAACAAAGCCCATGCAACCAAGACTAAGAGGCAGGCAGAAAATTAGGAAAGACTTTTTATGACCAGCGTCTCTGACAAAGGCCTCATCTCTCAAATATACAGGGAACTGTGTCAAATTCATAGAAATACAAGTCATTCCCAATTGATAAATGGTCAAAGGATATGAACAGTCAATTTTCAGAGGGAGAAATTAAAGAAATCTATAGTCATATAAAAATGCTCTAGATAACTATTGATTAGAGAAATGCAAATCAAAACAACTCTCGGGTACCACATCTCTCCTGTCAGATTGGCTAACATGTCAAACTAGGAAAAAGATAAATGCTGGAAAACATGTAGGAAAAATGGAACACTGTTGTATTATTGGTGGAATTCTGAACTGATCCAACCATTCCCTTTTTTGGAGAGAAAGGGGGAGGAGAAGGAAGGGGAAAATAGGAACTCAAAAACTTGTGGAACTGAATGTTGTAAACTCAAAAAAAAATAATTAAAAAAGAGTTCTTTTCAGTGAATTTTTGTCTCTCCTTTTCTATTAGGCCATTTCTATTTCTTAAGGGGCTGTTTTCTACAATTAATTTTTGTCCTACTTTTCCCAAACTATTGATACTCTCTTGAATACCTGTCATTTCTTTTCCTAATTTTTTTTCTACCTCTCTTATTTGATTTTTTCAATCCTTCTTGAGCTCCTCCAGGAAGACTTTTTGGCTTGAAACCAGTTCATATTTCCCTTTGAGATTTCAGATGTGCGTGTGTTGACAATGTTGTCCTCTTCTGAATTTGTGCCTTGACTTTCCCTGTCCCCATAATGAGAATCTATGCATAGTCATTGCCTGTTTCTGCTTTTTGCTCCTGGTTTTTGCCTAATTCCTGGATTTTAGAATGGTCCTCTTCTTCTGGAGTGCATGGGGTGCTGACCCAAGCTTCCTATGCTAGAAGCCTGGGACCTAGGGTAGCAGCAAGCACCTTAGCATACCCAGGATGGCTGGCTAGCACAGATTTTTTTTATCTGCTTTTAAAGGAAAGGTAGCTTTTAAAGGCATTAACAATCTTCTTTAATTACATTCCTTAGTTCAGGGAAAAAGTTGGCACCCTGAATATCAGAGAAAATACAAGCAGAGAAATTAGCATAAAGACCAACAGTCAGTGCTCTGACTTCCTGAATTAAAGCAATATTGCTATATACTTTACATTAATAGCTGGATCAAAAGTGTCTTTGCATCTGAGCAGTTGGGGAGCTCTGAGAATATGGCTGGTAAGAGTCTTGACCAGAAAATCAAAAGATCATTCTCATAAGTGAACTCCCAAAGCAAAAAACAAAAAACAAAAAACAAAATATATATGCGCTTCTCAGAGCCAGAAGACATCACAACTCTCATGACTTAGTGCCTAATCAACTTAGTACCAAAAGGTGTGAAAACCTTCCTACAAGCAAGCCTCCCCTAAGCAAGTATCCCTTAATGGGCTCCATGTGAGGCCTATTAATGGGCAGGGAAGATCTTCATATCCCATTAACATTATACCTGCTCACTGGCTTTGTGTGCTGGGGCCTCAGGAGCAGGCAGCTGGATGCTGTAGGGGTCTGGCAGTTTACCCAGTGCTGAGCCTGGGCCAGCAACACTGGAGCTCTTGGGGTAGGGGTGGGGATTGTGGACCCTGGGGGAAGCCTGTTTACCAAGGCTTTGCACTCAAATGTTTAATTGTTAGAAGTCTGCCAGACTGGAGCTGTGCCTTCTGGAGTTGTTTCGTAAAGTTGTGCTGATGAAGCACAGGGAGATTTGGCTGCTGGAGAGTGTCGGCACACATGCTGGTTTTCTGAGCTGTTGTCTACTGGTTCCCCTGTGGGTACTGAGGCACTTTGGTGGTCCTGGTGTTGGTGCTTGCCTGCTCTGCCACCCTGGGGCTTAGGATCTCCCCCTGGTTTGCTGCTGGTTTTCTGGGACACCTCTTGTCCTGTACTGCTTCCCCTCCCACAGAGTGAGAGGAGCATTTTCAGTTAATCTCCCAAGCTTCCTGGGCTGTAAGACTGCTACACCTCATCTTTCTGCTAGCTCAACTGTTCCAGCATTTGTCCTGGAATGATATTTTCTGGGCTTTCAAAGATGAATAAGAAAGAGTGAGAGCAACTTACTTCTTACTCCACTACATTGGCTCTTGAAAGAGGAACCATTTAATTTTTTAAAGTTTTTGCTTTTCTACCTGTTATGTGGGACTAATAATACAATTATTTTTTATAATAATAAATCTACCCATTCATTTGGACAAAATATTTGTAGTAAGGCTGCCAAAGATATGAGCAGCTTTGGGGGATGGTGGTGGGGATGATACTCATTCAATATTTTAGACTTGTATTCAGTTCACAGTAAACCCATATTTCTAAATCTTTTTTCATAAGAATTGTCATCATATCAGATCTCCAATGTTTTACATTTGTACAGCCCACCATAGACCTCACATTATACTTTGATCTGAACTACTTTAGTGAACTTCTCATGTAAAATTATTAGAGCATCTTTGTTAATGTTGCATACCTATAATAGAATAGAAGCTCACAGAGGGCATAGATATACAGAATATTAGAGAATAATAAAGAATAAACATTGCATAACCCTAAGAATCTTGTATAGGGCTGTGTAAATTGTAGGCATATAACAAATGGTTGTTGTTTTGTAGATGTAATTATGTAATTGATTTTAACTTAATGATGTCATTAAATACTACTTTGTTGGTTCTCTGTCATCACTTCCCCAGTCAAGTGAATTTTGAATACTGATCCTGACATCCAGGTATATCAGTTATCCCTCTTAGCTCTGTGTTATATGTAAATGTGATGAACATATCTTCTATGTCTCAATCCAGGTCCTTGTTAAAACTACATAATTTTACACAGTCAAAGCCAGTGGCCATGGTTGATCCATTAGAGATCTCTTTCTACAGTTTCATTAATTGACATTCTTGTCTTGGCCCTTCAACCAAATTCTTCACTCCCCTAACTGTACTGTCATCAAGTACATATTGCTCCATCTTAGTTACAGGAATATTGTGAGATATTGTCAGATACCTTGTTGATCCAAACAGCTGTGTCTCAGCTGCCCCTTCAATATCTTCATATACTAAGTTTTTTTCTTGGTCTATTTATTCTTTGCCATTAGGAACTCTTCCATGGAACTTTATGACTTCTTAACAGCCTTTAGCACCTAACACAAGAACTTACACAGAGGAGATGCTTAATGGATGTTTATAGTATTGAAAAAAAAATTGGCATAGGACCATCTGACTCTTGCTTTCAATGGGAAGCTACCAGGTAAGCTCAGTTCTTCTTTAGAGATATAGGATATACACATAATTCATGGGTGTGAAACGGGGAAAAAGATTTTGGGCAGCAAATCATAAACACTGGCCACCAAGATCTCAGGTCAGAATTGCACAGGTAATTTCTACTGTTATTGTTACCTATTGCTGACAGTTCCCTTTTTGGTTTATATCTAGTTCCTATACAATGATATGCATCCAAAAAGAAAAGAAACTGAAGCTAGTGAACCACTGAGATGTTTCCAACTGCCTGGGAATTTGGTACTCTATTGGAAAACACTAGGGTATTTAAAAATTATTGGTTATTTTGGTATGTCACAAAGAGGGTATATGAGTTGCAAGAGCATACTACAGCTAGCTATAACTGACCTGAAAGCTAATTGCTGAATTCTCAGTGTGAGCAGAAATCAGCAATTGCTACAAATAAGAGCTTGATTTATTGTTTTATTGATTTTGTAGACTTAAGAAAGTGTTAATATTACAGATTAAACTTGAAATTGTGTGTGCATACATTTCCTACCTAATCCTCCGGAGCCTGGTTGTAAAACATTTATCAGTCCTTTTCTGTATTGCCCTATTAACATTGCTGGAGCTCAGCAGAAGGGCAGTAGAAGGATCAGGGAAAGAAGCCACATGAAGATCAAAGGCCTAGTAAATCCAAGCTAATTAACAATGACAATAATAGTAGACTGTCTTTAATATATCACTTTAAGGTTTTCAAAGTCTTTTGGATCCATTATCTCATTTGAGCCTCACAATACCCTTGATAACCTGCCCAAACTCTCAAACTCAGTGATAGAGGCAGCAATACAAACTTTGAAATCCAGCTTATTGCTGCTGCTGCTTCTAATGATGATGATGATAACAATAGTAACTCGCATTTATATAGCACTTTAAAGTTTGCAAAGTCCTTTACAAATAGTTCCTGTTCAAAATGAAATGAAATATGTGGTCTGTGTGGTCATATTTCCATGGCAAAATAGAAAAATTAACCTTGATTATGTTAATGGCATAAAACTCCCCCTACTTTTGTCCTCATTAAAAGGGATATCTTTATATGGCTCTTCTTTGAGTAAGGGAAAGTTAAAAATGAATGGCAATATTTTTACATATCCATAATATAGTGAAAAGGTCAATCAGTCTATAATGAGATGATAAAATTTCAAGTCCTCCTTTCTCCTTATTACTACTTGTGTTCCCTTGGACAAGCAATTTCACCTTTGTGTTTTCAGTTTCCCTATCTACAAAGTGAAAGGTTAGGACCAGATGGCCTCTGTGGTCCCCTCCAGTTCTGAATATTATCATCCTTTGTTGATTTGCCAAATTCTAAGAATTCTCATTAAAAACAAAACTATCAAATTAGTTTTTTCATTATTTTCTTTCACAACAATGTATTTTCTATGGTTTATTTTCTGAAACTTGGTTTCCTGAATGCCTCAATAGAAATAAATTATGCAGAAAAATATTTGAGCATAAAAAGCATGGATAGAAAACATCAAATTCAAAAGATATTCTGAAAACAAATTATATATTTATAAACTATATATATAATATATTTATATGCAATTTTATTCATGTATAGATATGTATTTATATATTTTGTTATTTATGGGACACTTGGTTTTGCTTTGTTTCAGTCATAGGTTACTCCTGCTACCTTTTTAAAATATGAGCCATTCGTCCAAAGAGGATATAACTGAGGATGTATCAGTACATAATTAATTATTGTTAATTGAAAAAAAAATCAAAGCACCTGCCCCACTGATGGTGGATCAATATCATAGTCCTATATACATTAAAAGACAATAATTTTTCAGTTAATTATGTTTAGGTTTGAAGTTTTTTGAAGGTAATCTCTCTAGACATGTGATTGTATAGACATTGGGAACTTCTGTGTACTGCAGTTACTGCTGAGTACATCCTATCATTGATACAGAAGGAAATTCATTGCTACTTAATTTTACAGCATTGGCAAGGTCCCTGGAATTTGAATGTATGGACTCAGGGTATGCTGGTAAATGATTAATAATTAGCTTTCTAAAAGTATACATATAACACTCTTTTAATCTTAATCTGCCATATTAACATTTTCTTCATCACTTTATAAAGTCTAAAACCATCAACAAAAACAATAAAAATTAGCCCTGATTTGTATCATTAGCAGATTTATGAAGTACAAGTGCTTACACCAAAAATTTAACAATCAGTTCCCCAGAGCCAGTATGAGTTGGCTTTAGTTTATAGCTGCAACAGGCTCATAGTCACAGAGCTATGTGTCAAACCCAGTACTTAAACCTAGGTCTTCATGACTTCAAGGACAGCCTTCTATACACTGTGTTTTGCCTCTCATATTACAAAATGAAACTTCATTTCTACTTATTGAGATTTTTCTTCATTGATTAAAAATATAAGATTAAGGATGCTTTTTGATAGCATAAATTTAGACAACATCACATTTTACATCACATTTACCCCCTTATTTTACAACTGAAGGAACCAAGGGGTTCAGAGGTTGAGTGATTTACCAATGGTCACAGAGGTAGTAAGAGCCTATATTGGAACCCAAGTCTTCTCACTCCTAATCCAATGTTTCTTCCACATAGTAGTTGGAAGTAAATGTTAAAATTATGAGCACCACATAAACTCCATCTTAATAAAGAAGGAGAGTCTAGAAAAGAATACATCATGAACCACTGGGCCTCCCAAATGTATGGCTAAAGGAGTTCAAAATAAAATATAGTGAAGTGATACTGGCCAAATGTGAATGTGTACATTTCTATGTGTAAATAATTTTAGTGTTGTCCCATATTCAATTTCCTTTGGTTTTCTCATTGATTCAAGGGAGATGTCCAGAGCACCACATTTCTCCCCTGTTTCTGTGTCCCATGCCCCGTTGTACTTCCTGCTCCGCACTGTGCTAAAATTTAGACTCACACATTTCCCTGTGAATTTCTTTAATCAAGAAAATCAAGCTTCACTATCTTCCTCCTATCCACCCCCCCACCCAACAAGAATCTAGACATTCATTTTCCTGAATCATCTTGAATCATTTAGCAAAGTGTACAAAAGTCCAGCCCCTGAACTATCCTTACCTGAGTTCCAGTGGTCATTTAAAATATTGATATGCATCTTGATACATAATACTGTTAGATGTAACATTCTCCCTACTCTCAACCCTCATCCCCATATGAATATTGAACATAGCATAAGGGAAGATGGATCTTCACAAATTCAAAGCATTAGAATATCCTAGATGAGAGGCTCTTAACCTGGGGTCCTTGAAATGGATATTATTGTTGTTTCATTTTAATAATTAGTAAGATTGTTCTCCTTTGTAAGGTACAATCTCAACAGGGTACCTATTGTTGTTCCTAATTTATAGATGAGGATACTAAGGTTTAGGATATGAATTTATGTGCCTAAAGACACAGACGAGTTAGTTGTAGAACTGAGTCTAGAGGTTAGGCCTCTTGACTTTATATGTCTGTATTCTTTCCACTAAACCATTAGTATTCATAGCATGATCTGAGGACTCCCTCAATTCCCCAAAAATATTTTCAGGGGTTTGTGAGGTCAAAATAATTTTCATAACAATATTAACATTTTCACTTTTAATATGGTAAATCTAAGTAGATAGGGCTCATTTAAAGAAAAGCTCTTTGAAGGGTCTTCAGTATTTTTTCAGTGTGCATAGGGAATCTGACACCAAAATATTTGGTCACTGAACTAGATAATTCTATTTCTAATTGTTAGCTGAGATGAAGTTAGGCTAATTCCTTCATCCTGTGGAAAATTTCTGGGTCCAAGAAATTGAAGGGCAACAGAAAGTGGGTAGTATGGTTTTTTCATTTATATTATTTCCAACAATTATTAAATGATATTCATATTTTATTTTATTTATTATTATGTTTTGTGGGATATAACTTTGCTTACATTGTTCTGGGAGCACCCAAGTAGAAAAATACTCTCTATGCTTAGATTGACACCTGCTCTACAACTTAGAGTCTCTTAGAGAATTGAGAGTTAAAGCTCATAGACTGAGTTAATCACCTTTTTAGAACAGAGACCCTTAACTATTTTTTATGTAAAAACAAATCCCTTTGGCAATCTGGTGAAAGTTATGATCATATAATGAAATCAAGATTAAATAAGCATTAATTCAAATGAAGAAACAATTTGAAAAATCATGGAGATACATTTTTCCTTTTAAATTAAATTATTTTTAGTTTACAATATTCAGTTTCACAAACTTTTGAGTTCCAAATTTTCTCCACTTTCCTCTCCTCCCCCTTTCATCCCCAAGACAGCATTTAATCAGAAATAGATTCTAGATATATCTTCATATTAAACATATTTTGACATTAGTTATGTTATAAAAAAAGCATTATATTTTTTGGAGGGGGGAAGGTAGGACAATTGGGGTTAAGTGATTTGCCCAAGGACACACAGCTAGTAAGTGTGTCAAGTGTCTGAAGCTGGATTTGAACTCATGTCCTCCTGACTCCAGGACTGGTGCACTACTCACTGCACCACCTAGCTGCCATATAAAAAAAAGCATTATAACCAATGGGATGAACCACAAGAAAGAACAAACAAAACAAAACAAAAAAAAAAAGGGAGGGAAAATAGTTTCCTTCAATCTTCATTCAGACTCCATAATTGTTTCTCTGGATGTGGATAGGTTTTTTTCCCCATAATAAGTATTTTGGAGTTGTCTTAGAACCTTGCATTGCTGAGAAGAGCCAGGTCTATCAAATTTAATCATCACACACTGTGTCTGAAGTTGTGTACACTGTTGTCCTGGTTCTGCTCCCCTCACTCAGTATCAGCTCATATAAATCTTTCTAGGTTATTCTGAAGTCCATCTGATCATCATTTCTTTCAGCAAAGTAGTATGCCATTACATTCACATACCACAATGTCTTCAGCCATTCCCCAGTTGATGGGCATTCCCTTGATTTCCAACTCTTTGCCACGACAAAAAGAACTGCTTTAAATATTTTTGTACATATGGGTCCTTTTCCCATTTGTATGATCTCTTTGGGATACAGCCCTAGAAATGGAAGGGCTGGGTCAAGGGGTATGCACATTTTTATAGCCCTTTGGGCATAATTCCAAATTCCTCTCCAGAATGGTTGGATCAGTTCATAACTCCACCAACAATGCATTAGTGTTCCAATTTTCCCACATCTCCAGGATTTATAATTTTCCTGTTCTGTCATGTTAGCAAATCTCACAGGTGAGATGTGATACCTAAGAGCTGCTCTGATTTGCATTTCTCTAATAAATAGTGATTTACAATATTTTTCATATGACTATAGATATTCTTAATTTCTTTTGCTGTAAACTGCCTGTTCACATCCATTGAACATTTATCAATTGAGGAATGATTTGTATTCTTATAAATTTGACTTAGTTCTCTGTTTATTTTAGACATGAGGCCTTTATCAGAGATATTGGTAAAAATTCTTTACTAATTTTCTGCTTACCTCCTAACCTTGATTGCATTGACTTTGTTTGTACAAAAACCTTTCAATTTAATGTAATCAAAATGATCTATTTTGCATTTGGTAATTAGCTCTATCTCTTGTTTAGTCAGAAATTCTTTCCTTCTCCATAAATCCGAGAGGCAAACTATTCCTTGCTCTCTCAGATTGCATATAGTATCAGCCTTTATATTGAATTTGTGAACTCATTTTGACTTTATTTTGGTATACTGTGTAAGATAATGATCCATGCCCAGTTCCTGCCATACCATTTTCTAGTTTTCTCAGCATTTTTGTGAAATAGTGAGTTCTTATCCCAGAAACTGGCCTCTTTGGGTTTCTCAAAAAGTAGATTACAGTAATCATTGACTACTGTGTCTTGTGTACCTAACCTATTCCACTGATCCACCACTCTGTTTCTTAGCCAGAAGTAATTTTGATGATTGCTCCTTTATACTACTGTTTAATATCTGGTACGACTAGGTCACCTTCCCTAGCATTTCTTTTCATTAATTTCCTTGATATTCTGGACCTTTTATTCTTCCAGATGAGTTTTGTTATTATTTTTCCTAGCTATATAAAATAATTTTTGGTAGTTTGATAGGTATGGCACTAAATAAGTAAATTTTTCCAGGTAAAATTGTCATTTTTATTATATTAGCTTGACCTGCCCACAAGCAACTGATGTTTTTTTTCCAATTATTTAGATCTGACTTTATTTGCATGAAAAATATTTTGTAATTGTGTTCACATAGTTCGCAGGTTTCTCTTGCCATGTAAACTCTCAAATATTTTACAATGTCTACAGTAATTTTAAATGGATTTTCTCTTTCTGTCTCTTGCTGTTGGGCTTCATCAGTAATATATAGGAATATTGACCATTTACGTGGGTTCATTTTATACCCTGCAACTTTGCTAAAGTTATTTAACATTTCAAGTAGGTTTTTACTTGATTTTCTAGGAATCTCTAAATATATCATCATATCATCTGCAAAGAGCGATAACTTAGTTTCTTCTTTGGCTATTCAATTCTTTCAATTTCTTTTTCTTCTTTTATTGCTAAAGATAATGTTTCTACTACCAAATTGAATAATAGGGGTGATAATGGACATCCTTGTTTCACCCT
>JAQQSZ010004041.1:0-14274 GCA_028646595.1 Phalanger gymnotis | reverse complement strand
CCTTCCTTCCTTCCTTCCTTCCTTCCTTCCTTCCTTCCTTCTTTCCTTCTGTAGTTTCCTGGTCATGTAAATACAAAAGTCCAGGTCATGAGTTGAAGGATCTTCAGTCTTGACACACAAACTTCTGACTGGCTATGCCACACCATGCAAATGTTGAGTCATTGGAGTTGTCCCCAATGAATCAATGTTGTATTCTTGTCAAACATAAAGAAATAAATCTCTTTTAGATGTTAGATGATTTCTGATTGTCTCATGCAATCCCAATCCCAAACCTGATCCCCTGGCCAGGACTGAGTCAGGATCTTATAATCTCATGTAACTTTCCTATTCAATAAACTCTAAGGTTCCCTATTATTTCTAGGATTAAATATAAACTCATTTGTTTTTGAAGTTGTTAGATAATGCACAGGAGGCACTGGAGGTTTCAGACTCCAGCCTCTAACAGGTTCACGCTTGATCTGGTCAGACAGGAAAACAGCTTCAAAGGAGTTAACAATAAGTTTTATTCTAGTTTAGTCTTCTCTAACACAGTCTTGCTGATAATAAGCACAAACTCCTACAGTATTCCCTAATCACGAGGGGCAACCACTCCTATGCCTCCATGGGGTCATTCAAGACAGGCCCAACTTGTGCATTCCTTAAATCCCCTCAAAGCTCAATGGGGGCTGGTTGAGGCACTCACAGATACCTCTCTCTCAAGCCTTGATGGGGGCCAATCGAGGCACACAGCCTTCTAGCTTGTGCATTCAACCATAAAGTTTCCCCAACTCACTAACCAATGTCCACCTGTTTTATAGGGCATGAGACAAAGAAGACATATTGCCAGCAATAGCCTCACAGTTTATATCACCTCATCCCTATATCTCACTGGGCAATCCCAATGGATGTTTACAATTTCAGAACACATGTTTATATTATTTATCATCCTACAATGTTGTGCACGTGTCGTAAAGATGTTTTGAACCACAAGCCTGGGAAACAGAATTTGTTATGGCTATAGATCCTGGGAAACTGAACTTTAAGAAATAATAACAAAAATCCACCTTATACACACTAAAATCCACCTTACTTATACTAAAATTCACCTTATTTACAGAAGTACTTAAAAATCTGGCCCCAAACTACTTTCGTATATTGATTTCCATATGTCTTCTAAAGTGATTTTTCCTAAAATACAACTATGATCACATCACCTCCCTTCTCAATAAACTCCAGTGGTTCCTTATTTTCTTTAGGATCAAATACTGACTCCTCTGACTTTAAAACCCTTTACAACGTAATTCTAACATCTTCCTAGATTTACTCTACATTACTCCTTTCCACATGTTCCATTCATATCAGGCTTCTTGGAGTTCTGAATACATAACAGTTCATTTCCTATCATCATACTTTCTCAATGATTTCCTTCAAGATTCAGCTCAAGTAACACCAAATGCACTATGCTTTTCCTGGTCCTCTTGACTGTTAGTGCCTCCCCACTGAAGGTGTAAGCCTACTGGGGACCATTGCCAGTCATCTTGACTTTTGTCTTGGACTCCAGTGACTCTGGAAGAGAGAACATGGCTGATGACTTTGCATAACTCTACCTCACTTAAATCCAATTCATGTGCAAGTCAAGACATCACCCTTGTAATGTCATCTGTCCTTTTTAAGAATGAAGGATGGGCAACTAAGTGGTGCAGTGAGTAGAGCACTGGCCCTGGTGTCAGGAGGACCTGAGTTCAAATCTGGCCTCACACACTTGATACACTTGCTAGCTGTGTGACCTTCGGCAAGTCACTTAACCCCAGTTGCCCTGACTTCCTTCCTGCAAAAAAAATTTAAAAAAATTTAAAAAAGAATGAAGGATAAATGAGAATAAGAAGCTCATTGAAGACAAGGAGTGTTATTCTTTTGTCTCTGCATTTCCAGGGCCTAGCTCAGTATTTGTCCCATAGTGGCTGATTAATATATACTTGTCAATGGATTGATTGATGATAGATGGATATATAGTAAGTAGAGATGAAAAGTCAATAGTCAACAGACCATCACCATGAGCGCATCTGGGATGGTCCTAATTATGCCTGTGAATTAAAAGACTGACCTGGTTACCTGTCAGTAGCGTGATTTAAGTAGCCCTCAAAGGCCAGATCTATACCTTAAGAATATGTCATTTGTGTGCTTCCCAATATGTTGACATTGATGAATACCACTGGTTTCCAATTTAATTTTCTTAATGTAACTGTTGCTTAAACAAGGAATGCTCAAAACTTCCCTTTCTGATCCCAACTTTGTGTGATTCAGTGCTGGAAGGCATTTGTGCTTGGGAATGATGAGATAGTGTTCTCTTTGGTCATTGAGAACAAAAGAGCTGATGACTTGGGAAATCTTTGAAAAGGGAGGGGCTCCATCTCTTTTCCTCTTTTTTCCATTTTTGGCTTTAGGGCTGCTTTGAGGATCTTCTACTAAGGAGTGAGGAAAAGGACAGTTTGTCTTATCCACAGGCTTCCATGCTGCCATGATCACATGGCAGTAAAATCCCATGTTCTGCCTGCTTACACAAACCTAATCTTGAATTTGGGATTATTCTTGTATTTGTTATTTCTTGATCTTTGGTGAATGATCATCATTTCCAAGATGGACATGTTCAGAACTGGAGGCCACCTTGTGAGTTTGACAAGTTGGTGCTTGGGTTTGGAGCTGATTGGAAGCAGCAGAAAGAGTTCCCTCTATTGCTTCTTTGGACAATGTGACTGCCAGCAAGAAGATGGACCAAATCCCTGGTCTGGTTTGCCAGAAGGCATCTGCTGTGAGGGGCATAGGAAAGAGGCAATGCTAATTGACATTTTAGTGTTTTTCTATTTATTTGATATTTAAACTTTAAGTAAATATCTTGTTAGGGATATATAAAAGATCAATCTTACTTAAAAAATAAAAGAGAAAATGGAAATCCCTTGAGGACAATATAGATAAGCCTCATATTCATAGATCTGACTGGAAATCATCAGAATTCTACTTGTCATATTTCATTGCACGTGAAGGAATAACTTTGGTACCCTTTCCTAATCTCTCTTTCGAAGTGACTAATATACAGATGAGCCGGGTGACTAATTTCCATTCTAAGGAAAAACCAATTCATAAGACTAGTTTAAGGAGAGAACATTTTTTGCTTGCCTTTTATTTATTCATCAAATACTTATTAACTATTTACCATGTGAAGAAAATTTGCAAGTGAGCAGTAGTTTTTGTGGCATTGGGCAAGTCACTTAATGTCTCTGGGCCTCCATTTCTTCACTTGTGAAAATGAGGAGTGGACTGCTGGGGTCCGTTTTAATTTTAGATCTATGATCCTAGGATCCAATAAGATCAATCCTGTTTAGATCTATGATCCTAAGATCCAATAAGATCCCAGGATCCAATAAGAATCACCATCTTTATCCATGAAGGACAGCATATAATTTCAAAGTAAAAGAATTGGAATGACTCTATTTTTCAAATGTGGTCCCCAGGTTTGGGGACTACAATCAGAATTATTCATGTTGTTCAGTGGAATTTTAATCTGACTTCAGGCCCAGTATTAGGAAATCCTCAGCTCACCATTTCAAGTCTGTAAATTATTTCCTTGGGTCATGTCTAATATGGCAGAATTAGACATGACTGAAAAAGCCTGAATCACAAACTATTTGACTTTGAATGTCAGTGCTCATCACTGGCCCCCTTTACCTCAGGATAAGAAATTAGGAGGAAGCCCATCTAGTACAATTCTAGCTATCTTTCTGTTGTATTCCTGCTCAGCCTCCAACCAAGGATTCCAATTCCTGCCCTGAGGATCTATGCCTCTTATGGGTGAGAGTTCACCATATCTAGTCAGTCCTAGACCCATCTTGATGTTTGCTGGACATCTTTCAGTCACACTCAACCTGCTCTTTCCCTTGCCATTTCCCCTTTCTACTTCTAAAATACCAATCCAAATGAACAGACAGCTTTCAGATAAAGAAATTAAAGCTATTTATAGTCATATGAAAAAATGTGCTAAATCACTATTGATTAGAGAAATGCAAATTAAAACAACTGTGAGGTACCACCTCATACCTATGTAATTGGCTAATAAGACAAAAAAGGAAAATTATAAATGTTGGAGAAGATGTGGGAAAATTGCAACCCTAATGTATTGTTGGTGGATTTGTGAACTGATTCATCTGTTCTGGAGATCAATTTGGAACTATGCCCAAAGGGCTATAAAACTGTGCATACCCTTTGATCCAGCAATACTACTACTAGGTCTGTATCTCAAAGAGATCATAAAAAAGGGAAAAAACCCCACATTTAGAAATATTTATAGCCACTCTTTTTTGTGGTGGTCAAGAATTGGAACTTGAGGGGATACCCATCAGGTGGGGAATGGCTAAACAAGTTGAGGTATACGTATGTAATGGGATACTATCGTTCTATAAGAAATGATGAACAGGCAGATTTAAGAGAAACCTGGAAAGATTTGCATGAACTAATGCTGAATGAAGTAAGCAGAGCCAGGAGAACATTGTACACTCTAACAGCAACATTGTGTGATCATTAATTATGATACTTAGCTCTTCTCAACAGTGTAATTATCCAAGACAATTCCAAAAGACTCATGATGGAAAATGCTAGCCACATCCAGAGAAAGAATGATGGAGTCTGAATGCAGATCGAAGCATACAGTTTTCTCTGTCTTTTTTCTTTTCTTGTGGTTTTCCCCTTTTGTTCTGATTCTTCTTTCATTATGTGACTAATGTGGAAATATGTTTGATATGATTGTACATGTATAGTCTATATCAGATTGCTTGCTCTCTTGGGGAAGTGGGAGGTAGGGGAGGAAGGGAGGAAAATATTTGGACCTCAAAATCTTATAAAAGTGAATGCTGAAAACTATCTTTACATGTAACTGGAAAAAATAAAATACTAATGAGTAGAAAAATAAATAAAAGAGAGACAAAATACTAATCCCAACAACACTAAAATTCCTGGAAGGACTTCCAGTCAATTATCCTATGATTTCACTCACCTCCCTTGTAACTTCCAACATCCTTGGCTTCCATTCCATTTTGTGTTGTCTTCCTGTATCAGAATGTAAGCTCTTCGAAGGCAGCTATTGTCTGCTTGTATTATACCTATAGTACTTAGCACAGTATCTGGTACATAATAAATGCTTAATATATTCTTTTCCCTTCATTCCCTCCTTCCCTCCTTCCCTCCCTCTCTCCCTCCTTCCTTCCTTCCTTCCTTCCTTCCTTCCTTCCTTCCTTCCTTCCTTCCTTCCTTCCTTCCTTCCTTCCTTCCTTCCTTCCTTCCTTCCTTCCTTCTCTCCTTTTCATTAACTTCATATAGGCAACCTCAGGCAAATAAAACTGTTTCCATTATTATTTACTTCCTTAATTTTGGTGTATAATATATATGAGTTCATGTCCAATATCAGTCAGGACCTTGGGACTGACAGATACCTATGGGACATTCCCAAGAGGTCCACACAAGGGGAGAAAGACAAAAGATCATTTTCTCCAAGTATCCTAGCTATATTGCCCCTCCTAGACTCAATTGATCTCTCTCCTATACCAATTTCATTTTTTTCCCACGACATAATTTGATTCAAACTTTGAGTCAAGCAATCAACCAATCAACAGAGATTTAGGTGCTTTCTTATGTGCCAGGCACTGTTCTAAGTCCTGAAGAAAAAATGAAAGTCTCTATCCTCAAGGAGTTTACATTCTGACTGATGATACAATATATACAAATATATGTGTCTGTATAATACATAAGAAACAGGCATCTAGGTGGCCCAGCGGATAGTATGCTAGGCTGAGAGTCAGGGGGATCTGCCTTCAATCCACTAGCTATTTGACCCTGGGCAAGTCACTGTTTTCAGCCTCAGTTTCCTTGTCTGTAAAATGAGAAGGTTGGAATTGACCTCTTAAATACTCTCCAGTTCTAAATCTATGAATACAAGATGGTTTTGCATCCTTGGTGCTGGGGATCCAGAAAAGGTTCCTGTAGAAGGTAAAGCTTGAGCTGTGTCTTAAAGAAAATGAGAAATTCCAAGAGTAGAGTAAGGAGTGCATTCTAAGTATGGGTAATAGCAGCACAAAGTGTCTGGAGCTAGATTTGAACTCAGGTCCTTCTGATTCTAGGTTCAACACTTTATCCATTGTGCTACCTGGCTTCCTCTAGGAAGACAATCATGTGTAAGAAGGCAGGAGATGTAGGAAGGGGTCAGGCTGTGAATCTTCAGATGCCATACAGATGAGTTTATATTTGATTCTAGAGGTATTGGGGGCAGCGTACTGGAGTTCATTGAGTGGGGGAGGGGAGGACAGTGACACGATTAGACTTGTGCTGTAAGAAAATCATTTTGATAGCAATATGGAACATAGATTGGAGAAGCGAAAGGCTTGAGACTGGGAGACCAAAAAGGAGGCTATTCAAATAGTCCAGTTGAGAGGAACCAGATAGAGGGACTAGAATAAACTCTAGACCTAGTGCATCCAGTTGGCACAATGGATAGAGTATCGGGTCTGAAGTCAGGAAGACACATTTCTTCAGTCAAATCTGGCCTCAGACACTTACTAACTGTGTGACCCCATGCAAGTCATTTAACCATGTTTGCCTCAGTTTCCTCATATATATAAAATGAACTAGATAAGGAAATGGCAAACCATTCCAGGATCTCTGCCAAGAAAACACCAAATGAGGTCACAAAGAGTTAGTGGGACATGACTCAAACAACTGAACGGCAAAGCGTAGGTCTAGAGCCTACACCAGGGTGGTGGCTGTGTGAGCGGAGAGACTGAGACCTATTGGAGAGATGACAACTAACTGGATAGGTCAGGTGAGGCAGAGGGAGAAATTGAGAGGTGATTTCAAAATTGTGAACTTCGGTGGATAAACCTGGAAGGATGGTGGTGCCCTCAACAGCAATAGGCATGCTCAGAAAAGGGATTATATCCGAGGTACAGCACACTACTTCCCATATCTAGCTCCCTAAAAAGCCCTGGGGAAGTGCTGGTTCAATACGCCTTTTCTCAAAGCCTTAGTGCTATGGGAGAGCCCCAGGAGGAAACTCTTCTGTGTGGTGTGAACTGCACCTTCTTTTGCCTCTACGTCCCTAAAGCAGAAACCCATCTATTACACTGCACTAACCATGTTAAGGCAAATAGGGCAGTTGAACTATTAAGTGGAGGAAGAACAGCAGCTGCTGCTTATTCAGCAACAGTGTCAGGCTTTTTCCTACTCTAAGGTTGCCTGTAGGCAGGCAGCTCATCAAAGCAGACACAGCCCTATAGTTTTGCTTATTGAACTTAATTGAATTGAATCTGTTAACCTGAGTGACTTTCCCTGTGAGTCTGTGTTTCTGTTCCCCCGTGTTGTGTACGTACCCAAGAAAAGTCTTGTCCACTGGGCTGTACTATAAATTGCCTGAGGTGATCTCAGGCACACAATTGACCAAAGGGCTGGGCAAAGATGACCTTGTGTCACAAGGTTGGTATCAGCAAGATTCCTTAAAAATACTTTATGGGTTCTTCCCCCATTATTTTAGGCATATCAGGGTCAGAGGTCACTGACTGTTAGTGTTCAAGGTAGAGAGGCATCTGACACTTCATTGTCTGAAGAATGTTTGAAGGAACTGAGGACACCTGAAGGAGAGAAGATTCGGAAGAGACATGAATGCTGTCTTCATGTATTTGAAGGGCTGTCATATGGAGGAGAGATCAGATTTGTTCTGTTTGTTCTAGGGAAAAGAACTGGAAGCAATGGCTTGTTGTTGTTCAGTCACGTCCAACTCTTTGTGGCCCTATTGCAGTTTTCTTGGCAGAGATACTGGGGTGGTTTGCCATTTCCTTCTCCAGCTCATTTTACAGATAAGGAAACTGAGGCAAGCAGGGTTAAGTGACTTAAGTGCCCAGGGTCACATAATTGGAGTGATTTGCTGTTTCCTTCTCCAGCTCATTTTACCAATGAGGAGACTTCGGCAAGCAAGGTTAAGTGACTTGCCCAGGATGACATAGCTAGTAAGTACCTGAGGCCATATTTGAATTCAGCTCCTCCTGACTCCAAGCCTGGGGCTTTACCCTTTGTAACACCTATTTGCCTGGTAGCAATGAGTGGTGGCTGCAAAGAGAAAAATTTAGACATGAGATCAGGAAAAACTCATTAATAATCAGCTGTCCGAAAGTGAAACCGGCTGAGTTACCCTCTCCTTTTAGGTCTACCAGCAGAGGTTGAATGATGACTTGCTGGGTGTGTCATAATGGGGATTCCTTTGGGCATAGGCATCAGACTAGCTGGGCACCAAGATTTCTTCTCTCTCTGAAACACTGTGATTCTGTGACTATGTTCTTGTAACAAAAAAGCTATTAATCAATTCAGTGAAAAAAAAAAGTCAATTCAAGGGGAAAAAAGATGAAGCCAGTTGGTTATCAAGATGTAGCTTAAATAGTCAAATGATTCACTAAATTTTTCACTTCCTACCAAATACCTTTGGTATCTGTGACTCAGAACTATTTATGATGAACCAGAAGAAGCACTTTTGAACCTCAGAGTTGGAAGGGATTGTAGATGACATGTACAAGAAGACACCAAGATAAGACAGAGAAGAAAAGGGAACTCCCTTTACCATACAGCAGGATAGCCACAATATAAGAAAATGTCCTCAGATCTTGTTTTGTCTCTGGTATATCAACTTGTTATGGCCTTGAATGGATATTCAGACCAAAAAGATACTTATTCTGCCTTTTAATCCCTCCCCGGTTTTCTGATTTAACTTTGATTTATGGATTACTGTGTCCAAAGAGGGTGAGGATTACACTAAGGCAGAGGTTACTAACTTGGGGCCTGGGGACTTTAAAAGTATTTTAATAATTGTGTTTTAATATAATCAGCTTTCTTTCTAATCTACTGTTTTCAATTTTATCTACAGAAAAAGATTATTCTAAGAAAAGGTCCATAGGCTTCACTTGACTTCTAAACCTGTCTTTTACATAAAAAACAGTTAAGAATCTCTGATTGAAGGACAATGGAGTATTTCACAGTTAGCTTGGGTAGGTTTTCAGCACATTACATTACAGTACTCGTCCAGAAGTAAAGAAAATCATCAGGAAAATGATAGAAAGGAAAAAATATAGGCCAATCAGATAGTCAGAGAGAAGTATTAGTCATGTGCCCTGCTGGAATTCACACAAATTAAGAGGTCTAAAGGAAGACCCTCTGTTCCTGATGACAGATTTATAGGAAGACACAAGAGTTGCATGGGAAAGTCTGGTATGTATAGGCTGCAATCTATATCCTTGTACCTACATCAATGAGAGAACACAGATCCACCAGAGTATCAAAGAAGCTTGCGAAAAGTATTTTTGTGAGGCTCTCTTTGGGAACTTCTTAAATAATGCCTCGTGTTTCCCCTAAATTTCCGTCTCTTGCTGTGAGAATTAAATAAGAAGATAGAAGAAAATCTAAAGTCCTACCCAAACACTCAGCAGCATTACTGTATTATTGTAACATGGGTATGGGCAAGGCATGATTGGAAAGTCAGAAAAAATGTTTCCTGCCTTTCATCCCATGAACGTGCTAGGGGGAGTGTCTCAGGGGTTCAGCCCTGCCTTGCAATGGGGAATGGAGGAAGAAGGGGAGAAGTTGGAGAATATGGAATAAACAGGGAAAGTACACAGGGAGAAAAGCCTTTCACAAGCCCAGGGGTGTGTACAAAGTGATTGCAGCTGAGAAACAAGGCTCTATTCTTGTAAGATTTTACTTTCCTCTGAAATAAACTACTGTCTCCTAAAGGTCACATGCTTATTTGTTTAACAATGTTTTTAACCACACAGGTTTCAGTGAAATCAAAATCAAATACTAAGGAAACCAAATTCTTACTCTGAACACCAAGTTTGCAGTAAGGAAAATTGCAGCCTATGGGCGTGATTGCCAGAGAGTTCTAACAGTACACAAAGCGCCAGGCAAACCACAGACTATGTTTTCTACACTAAAATGTGGAAAGAATATTTATTTTTATTTTAGTCGTTTTTTCCTATTTCAATGTCTAGACAGACAGAACATTGATTAAAAAGTCACGGGCAGCTGCCCACTCAAAATACTTAACCAAAGATGGCTAATAATACAAGTATCAAGGAGCATTGCTCCCATTATTGGTTAGTCGTTTGGGGGCAGAGCTGGAGGGAGACATGGTTTCTTGATTGTTTCAAGGAGAGTCTCTCCTTTTTCAACATGAAGGAAGTGGGCAAAGTAGTACGGTATTTTTTAAAAAATGACAGGAAATTGCTGTCAAACATGATAAAGGCTTTAAGGAAATGCACAAAGACTCACACAAGAGACCTGGATTAGACTCCAACTTCTCACACATTTTTTGTGAGGAAAACTACCTTTCTTAATCTCAGTTTCCTTCCCTTTAGAATGGAGATGATGATACCTGTCATACCTATATGACAGAGTCCTTCAACGTGAAAAGTTGTTAGGATACAATGAAATCATGTTTGTAAAGTGCTTTGTAAAGGTCCAACATAAAAGGCAGCTATTATTATTAAGTGAGCTGGTCCACTGTTATATGTATTTCTCAGTGGATAGAGTCAAGGAGACCTGGGTTCCAATCTCACCTCAGACACTTCTAAGATGTGTGACTCTGGGGAAGTCACTTTAATCTGTCTGCCTCAGTTTCCTTAATTGTTGTTGTTGTTCAGTCATGTCTGACTCTTCCTGATCCCATTTTGGGTTTTCTGGGCAAAGAAATTGGAGTGGTTTGCTATTTCCTTCTCCAGCTCATATTACAGATGAGGAAACTGAGGCAAACAAGATTAAGTGTGTTGGCCAGGGTCACATAGCTAGTAAGTATCTGAGGCCAGATTTGAACTCAGGAAGATGAGTCTTTCTGACTCTAGGCCTGGCACTCTACTACACCACCTAGTTACTCATTCTTCAACTGTAAAAAAGGGATAGTAATAGCGCCTACCTTCCAAGGTTGGTGTGAGGAGCAAATGAGTTTATAATTTTTCAAGTGCTTACCACAGGCCTGGCACATAGTAAGCATTACATAAATTTTAACTATTACTACAAAAGTGCTTCCTTAAAAGTGCAATATAAGAGGTAGTAATCACTAAAATGTGAACTGGACAATTTGTATATGTATGTCAGAGTAGAGAGAGTGCTGGAATTGGAGTCAGGAAGACCTAGGTTCAAATCTCATCTCAGACTCTTCCTAAATATGTGTCTTGGGGCAAGTCACCAGGTCTCTCAGCCTTAGTTTCCTTGTTTGTATAATGGGGATAAAGGTTATACCTACCTTAAAGGGTTATTGTGAGAAGCAAATGAGATAACATATGTAAAGTGCTTTGAAACTTTGAAGTGCTGCATAAATGGTAGTGGTTATCATCATCATCATCATCATCACCATTTTCATCTTCATCATCATCATTACCATCATCACCATCATCATCCTTTTGTATAGACAATGAGCTGGATTCAGGATTGAGTAGAAGGGTAGGTGGTATTATCTTTGGGAAATTGCTTAGTACATTTAATGACTCTAAACTTTTCCCTGAAACAAAGGACCATCTTTTTTAGTATCAACATTTTTCTAGTGAAGTTGAATGTAATACCACAATCTCAGGAGAATTAAAATTGTAGGTCATCCAGGGGCATTGGAGAATTATATGTTGAATATGAGTGGACCATAGTATACTGCCAATGAATGGGAGTAAAGTTTATCGTCAAAGAAATATCAATCAATAAACATTTATTAATGCCTATTATGTGCCAGGCACTGTGCTAAGAACTAGTGCTACAAAAAGAGGCTAAAGACAGTCACTCCCCTCAAGAAGCTTACAATCTAAAGGAGACAACATGCAAACAAATTTATACAAAGCAAGGATAAATAGGAAATAATTAAGAAGGGGAAGGTACTAGAATTTTGGGATTTGAGGCTTCCCGTAGAAGGTAGAATTTTAGTTGGGAATTTAGGGAAGCCAGGGAAGTCAGATAAGTCAGATATATGCTAATATACTTGGTGGTTCTGTCATTCTGTCATGGACATAGTCCATATGCTTTCCTGGTATTCACATAATATCAGGAGATCTAGAAGAATTCTCTACCATGTTGGGTAGAACTCCATGTAGGACCTAAGAGGATATGAAAAAGTCTCACAGGATAAAAAGGCACAAATAATCAATACTTTGCACCATTGGTGAGAGTGCTCACATTAATGATTTCAGAGATCTCTCAAAGTATCAGAGAAGACAAATCATTCTAAAGCTGGTAGATGGGGTTGATGAGATGACATTTTTTTTCTTTATCTTTGTTTATTTTTTTAATTTAATATTTTTAGTTTTCAACATTGATTTCCATAAGATTTTGAGTTATAAATTTTCTTCCCATTTCTATCCTCTTCCCAACCTCAGTCTGCATAAATTCTGATTGCCCCTTTCCTTTCTATCACCCCACTCCCCACCCTTATCCTTTTTCCCCTTACATTCTTGTAGAGCAAGATAGATTTCTATACCCCATTGCCTGTATCTCTTATTTCCCAGTTGCATGTAAAAACAACTTTTTTTTTTAAAAATTTGTTTTTAGAACTTTGAGTTCCAAATTCTCTCCCTTCTTCCCTCCCCCTGCCCACAGAAGGCAAGCAATTCAACATAAGTCATACATGTATCATTATGCAAAACACTTCCGTAATAGTCAAGTTATGAAAGACTAAGATCACTAAGTGATCTCTCGTGAGGTGGCGATAAAGGTATTATTGATGGTGATGATATGCTAGGGGATAAAGTACGTAGATTCATGAATCATTGACTGGAATGTCTATGTAACTCAACAATTAATGACTTATGTGAAGTTATGGTGTTAACATATTATGTAATATGATAGTTTTATGTATTTAAGATATGCTATTGCCTGAATTAATTTGTAGTGATAGTTTAGTTTGATGTATTTAGTAAACTATGAATATTTATATATGTGTTTATATGCTTGAGGACAAGATATTAATGTACTATATGCATATATGTCTTGTATAATACATTTTATGTGTTAGACCATAAATATAGGGTTTTTAGTATGTTTATAGGTTTATTTGGAAGTTATGTTTAAGTGTTATGTATGGCTTTATATATTAGGGGTTAATGTAAATATGTAATTGTGTATTAATGTCTTGTATAATGGATATAATGTAATACCATGAGACATAAATGTGTTGATGTACTGGTGTAGTATATATCCTGTCCTCCTTTATTCAATTTTCTCCCTTGATCCTGTCCCTTTTCAAAAGTGTTTGCCATTGATTACCCCCTCCCCCTATCTGCCCTCCCTTCTATCATCCCCACTCCCCTTATCCACTTCCCCCCTACTTTCCTGTAAGGTAAGATACCCAATTGAGTGTGTATGTTATTTCCTCTTTAAGTCAAATCTAATGAGAGCAAGATTCACTCATTCCCTTTCACCTGCCCCCTCTTCCCTTCCATTGTAATTGCTTTTTATGGCCGCTTGTTTTTGAGATAATTTACCCCATTCTATCTCTGCCTTTTTCCTTCTCCCAATATATTCCTCTTTCACTTTTTAATTTTATTTTTTATATCATCCCTTCATGTTCAACTCACTCTGTGCCCTCTGTGTATATATATGTATATTCCCTTCAACTACTCTAATACTGAGAAAGGTCTAATGAGTTACAAATATCATCTTTCCATGTAGGAATGTAAACAAATGGTTCGACTTTAGTAAGTCCCTTATGATTTCTCTTTCCTTTTCACGCTTCTCTTGATTCTTGTATTTGAAAGTCAAATTTTCTATTCAGCTCTGGTCTTTTCAACAAGAATACTTGAAAGTCCTTCATTTTATTGAAAATCCATATTTTGCCCTGGAATGTTATACTCAGCTTTACTGGGTAGATGATTCTTCGTTTTAATCCTAGCTCCTTTGACCTCTGGAATATCATATTTCAAGCCCTTTGATCTCTTAATGTAGAAGCTGCTAGATCTTGTGTTATCCTGATTGTGTTTCCACAATACTCAAATTGTTTCTAGTTGCTTGCAATATTTTCTACTTGATCTGAGAACTCTGGAATTTGGCAACAATATTCCTAGGAGTTTTCTTTTTGGGATCTTTTTTCAAGAGGCCATCAGTGGATCCTTTCAATTTCTAGTTTACCCTTTGGTTCTAGAATATCCGAGCAGCTTTCCTTGATAATTCCTAGAAAGATGATATCTAGGCTCTTTTATTGATCATGGCTTTCAGGTAGTTCAATAATTTTAAAATTTTCTC
>JAQQSZ010004040.1:0-14274 GCA_028646595.1 Phalanger gymnotis | reverse complement strand
GAGTAGTTCTAGTAGTATCAGATCTCAAACTCTGCTTCAAATCAGTAATCATCAAAACCATTTAGTACTATTTAAAAAATAGAAATGTTGATCCATGGAACAGGTTAGATAAACAAGGCTCAGAGACTATTGAACACAGTAACTTACTTTTTATGAAATATAAAGGCACCAACTACTGGGAGTAAAGATTCCATTTTGGCAGAACTACTTGGAAAACTGGAAAGCAGTCTTAAAAAACTAGGTTTGGATCAATATCTTATACTCTACTACAATAATCTATGAATGGTCATATGACTTAGATGTAAAAATGATATAAATAATTTGAGGAGAAGAGAAGGGGCTATACTTCACATCTACTTATAGGGAGAGAGTTCTTGACTGAACAGGGGATAGAGATGATCACAAAGATACAATGGGCAATTTTGGTTACATAACATTGAAAAGTTTTTCACAAACAGAAATCAATGCTGTTAAAATTAGAAGGGAAATAATTATAGTAAATATCTCTGATAAAGGTTTGATATCTGAGGCAAATAGGGAACTGATACAAATATTCAAAAAAATAGGAGTTATTCCCTAATAGATAAATAGTTGAAGGATGTGAACAGGAAATTATCAAAAGTAGAAATACAAGTTATCAACAATCATATCAATTGGTGAATTGATGAACAAATTATAGTTCATGAATAGAATAGAATATTATTGCAACACAATAAATAATGAAGAGATTCAGAGAAGGACGGGAAGATTTGTAGGAATTGATTGTATTTGCAAAGCAATAAACACAACATTGACAATAATTGTGAATATGCGCATGTAGTTCTGTATAGCAAAATATGAAACTCTCTATAGTATAGAAGGCAGAAGAAGTAAAACATTTATTCAGACACAAAAGGACCAAATCCTATAACCAATAAGTCCAGACCATCCAAGTAACAACCAACTCCCAAAACCAGTAAGCTCACTTTATCATAACATCAAGGAACTTAAAGCACAATATCACAGCATGGAGCCTATAACCGTCTGCACCCCTGCTGGGACCTTGGGAAAGATCTTCAAATCTAAATTGTTATTACATTGATGCAGAGCAAAGTGAGCAGAACTGGGAGAATAATTTGTATAGTGTAGTGATATAAGGGAAAATAATCAAAAGAATATAGAACTCTGATCAACGTAATAACATATCATGACTTGAGAAAACTGATGATAAAGCCTGCTTCCCATTTATTGGCAAAGAGATATTGGTATATAAAGAGATAGTGGTATGGAGTGAGACTTATAGTTCCAGACATGGACTGTTTTTGCTTGGCTATATTTCTCTCTTTCAAAGAAGGACTTGAAAGAAACTTGGGTATAATTATGGGGTAAGTTAATGTTTAGAGATAGTAATGAAGGAGAAAAAAGGAAGAAAGAAAGAAAGAAAGAAAGAAAGAAGGAAAGAAAGAAAAAAGGAAGGGAGGAAGGAAGGAAAGGAAAAAGGAAGGGAGGAAGGAAGGAAAGAAAAAAAGAAAAAGGAAGGAAAGAAAAAAGAAAGAAAGAAAGGAAGGAAGGAAGGAAGGAAGAAAGGAAGGAAGAAAGGAAGGAAGAATGAAGAAAGGAAAGAAGAATGAAGAAAGGAAGAAAAGAATAAAGGAAAAAGAAGAAAAAAAGAAAGAAGGAAAGGAAAAAATTATCAATAGGACACTACAAAATATAGAGAAGAGAGCAGAAGGATGTTCAGAAGGTTACCCACACAAGCAGGTTAGGATCTGATGCTCTCAGTGGTAGTATTCTGATTCTATTCCTGGTCAGGGAAGGATTATTTTGGGGAAGGAGTTTGATACAATGTAAAGAGTGCTTAAGTTGGAGTCATAGGACTTGAGTTTGAATCACAACTCTATTATTTTTTGCTTGTTTTACCTTGGGCAAATCACTTAATCTCTCTAGGCTTCAGTTTCCTTATTTATAAAATGAGAAGGCTGGACTAGATGACCTCTTGGGTCCCTTGTGAATCTAAGTCTGTCATACTAAAAGCAAGAGATTTTATACCTATTACATTAAATTTAATATACACTTTAAAAAAACATTACCTAATAGAGCACATGGTTTCAAATGCAATCTTTTTCACTTCTTTGTACATTGAAATGTTCATGTTTGTTGATATATGGCTTCATAATAAGAAAGAAATTTGGATCCAAAAGAGTTGAGGATAACTATAGTTCTGAGTCGTGATAATTGGAAAGATGGTAGTATCTTTGGAAGAAAGAGGGAAGTTCTGAGGAGGGGGTAGAAGTTCAGGGGAAAGATGATGAGTTATGTTTGGGACACGTTGATTTTGAGATGCCTCCAGGATGCCCATTTTTAAGTGGCTAATATGAAGTTGATGATTTGGGACCAGAGTTCAGGAAACAAACTAGGTTTGAAGAGAGATAATATTTGGGCCTATGGGAATTAACACGATCACCAAGTGAAAGAACGTAGAGAAAAGAGAAGAGGGCCTGGGACAGAATTTGGAATAGGAGTTAGGAGGCACAATATGGATGATGATTCATTCAAGGAGACTGCAGAGATTATACAGATAGGGGACTCAAGAGACAGCTGTGCATAAATACCTAGAGGAGAGAGAGAGTATCAAGGAATTGTGGGTGGTCAATCATGTCAAGTGCTTCAGAGAGATCACGAATTTGACAACCAAGATAGGCTCATGGGGTATAGGAATTAAGAAATCATTTATAACTTTGGATATTGTAGTTTCAATTGAGGGACGAAATCAGAAGCCAGATTGCGAAGGGTTGAGGAGGGAGAGGAGAGGAAGTGGAGGTAATGAATGTAGACAACTTTTTCTAAGAGTTTATATGTGAATAAGGGAAGAAATATAGGCTAATAGCTTGAAGGAATATTAGTCTTGACAGGATTTTTAAACATGGCAGTTACTTGAACATATTTGTAACCATCAGGGGAGGAATCAATAGGTAGTGAGAGACTGAAGATTAGAGAGAGGTGGGTTTGATTGCCAGAGGCAATCTGCTGGAGAAGATATTAGGGAATGAAATTAAGAGCACAACTGAAGGTTTTGGCCTTGTCAAAGAGGAGGGTCATCTCTCCATCAGAGATTTGTGTAAAGGAGAAAGGAGTGTGTGGCAGAGTATTGTCAAAGGGTTTTGAGATACAGAGTAGGGAAAAAGAGATGGCCTATAGCAAATGGCCTTTGTTTTCTCAATAAAATATGAAATGAGTTCCTCTTCTGAGAGGAAGGGAAAGGGATAGTATGGGAAGTTTGAGGAAAGAGAAATTTCAAAAAACTTCCTGTAGAAAATTTAATAGTTAATTAAGCAAGATTAAATCAATTATCTAGCAGCAAAGGAAATCCAGTTGAAATTAAATAACATAAATTTGTAGTGTATCTAGTAAGTATGGTGGTATGATTTCCTCCAGCTCTGTTCAGCATCATTTAAGTAGAAGTGGAGTAAGCAGATTATTGAATAAAAAAGGAATGAAAAAATGTTTTAAATATTTATTATGTAGCAAGTATTGTGCTAAACAAATGTCATACACATATAAAAGTGAAGATGGTCCCTACCTTAGAAGACTTTATATTCTAGTTAGGGACAATAATATATAGGGAAGTAGTAGCCAGCAAGAGATGTTTTGTTTTGGAAAATTACAGAGATGGTGAATGGAAGAATGAGACCAAGTTACCTTTGTCGGGAATAATAACAGAACTTAAATGATTATAGTTCTGGAACTGGAAAGCAGTGGAGGGTTGTGGGTAGGGAGGAAGTACACATGTTTCAGCTTAGAGGCTGAAACTGAGATAACTGAGGAGTGAAGTGAATTGTGGCTAGATGTAATGATGACTGAGGCAGCCACCAATCAGGACAGTGAGACCCTTGGGTGGTAATTCTGGGCATAAGAGAGTTAAGTCTTCCAGGATTTGGGTTCTGGCCTAGGTAGTAATTACAGCTGTTCAAGAAGTGGCATGGGATAGTGGGAAGACATTATTGTGATAGTGCCAAGAGGAAAGAAATTTTAAGGTTGACAATATGATGTTGAAATAGTCAACTACAGGATCAAGACTCAGAAGGATGGAAAATCAAACAAGAATGGATATGATGGCTAAAAATAGGTATAGGGAGATATGGAGAGATAGGAGGAAATGGTCAGAGGAATTTCAGAATTCTTGACCAATGAAGTATGACATATAGTTGTTGTGTTTGTGATAGTTGTGATTGTCCCTCTGTGTGGCACAGGTAGAATTAAAATGTTGGCCATGAGAGTTGAATAGATTGATAAATTTAGAGTCCAACCTACTTGGGGAAATATCAATATATTTATTAAAATATTGACTATAAGGGGAGGGGTTAATTGGGTTGAGAAGAAGATTGCAAGGCTCGTAATGAATTTGAAAATGGAGGGAAAATGACATGAGATGTTGGTAGAGAATTTCCACCAGTATTTAGATGGTGTGAGCCTGAAAGGACTGGGATACTGGGTGATGGTGGTGGAGAGAGGGTCTGAACATGGCAATGGAGAGCAAAAAGGTATGCTCACTCTTAGTCCATTGGGTTTTGGAGGGCATGGGAGAATACATATCCTTCTTCTAAGATTGGTCAGGGATGTAGCATCTTCTAGAGGAGGTGGGGCATAACTCACTCTGTGAGTGCCATAAAATGGACAGAATAAGAAAAGAAGAGTTATAGGATGAAGACATTTGTTGTTGATAGAACAAATGTTTCTAGAGAACAAAATGAATGGGAAAAGAAGAACTGAATTGGTATTTTGCAGGCTACGGCTAAGCTAGATGGTTTAAGAGAATGACAAATAGCTGGTGAGGGAGGTGGCAGCTGGTGACTATGCATCACTGGGATTAGGAGGATAGAGATGTGAATTTGCTCCCCACCCCCAACCCAGGATAGGGATATAACACTTTTTGACTGGGATTCCCATTACCATGAGTCCTGTGAGTGACAGAAATAACAAGGATGGACGTCAGTTCTCTTTCAAATACAAGGTATGAAGGGAGATTACATCTTGTGTTAGTGGACCTTCCTCTAGATGATAAACTGACAGGAACTCTGGTATTTGAGTCTTTGGTCCTAGGCTGGGTCCTTGAGGCAAGAGATTTTGATTTTAGAAGTGAGTGATCTGGAATCTCTGGGGCAGCCCTGCAATTTGAGTTAAGAGCTGGACTGAGTCCTGGTAAGCCTTGAGCTGGCTCCAGTTCAGTAGGCTTTGCCCTAGTCTCAGTATGGTGGTCTTTTAACAATTTGGCTAGCAACTGCTGTGGGGGGTGAAAGACCAACACAAGCCCAACAACAAGAATGCTGCCAGCACAGATTCTTTTGATCTGCTTTACTAAGGAAAGCAATGTTAAGGGGTTAACAATCTTACTTTAATCCAGCATACAAATATCATTCACTTAGTTCAGGGGAAAAAGCCAGCACCCGGAACTTCAGAGCAAATACAAACAAATTACAAACCTCAACAGCCAGACCTTGTCTGATTCAAATCTCATTGCATAGTTACCAGAGTTTAACAAAGTCTGAACATCCAGGTTTGCAAGATGGAGGGCTCTTAACTACAACTGCCCAAAGTCTCCACATCAGCACACCACCAAGAGTGAGAGCCCTAAGCAAATAGCTCTCTTTAGCTGTCATCAAACGTCATCTGAGGGACCAGAACTTAAGCTCTTACTATTGGCTCCGGTCTTAGAAACTCCCCTTAGGACCCTGAAGGCTTCACACCCACATAGTTTTAGCACCTAACAGATATGGGTTTGGGCCTCGGGCATAGCACCTAATAAGACTCAATCAAAGACACCCAACTTAATTGATATTATGGCTGCAGGGCCTTAATAGCTATCTAGAGTCTCTTCCAGTCACATGCTACTCTTCCAGTGAGTGAGAACCGCAAGCAAATAGCTCTGTTCTCTCTTTTTATACAGTCTTTGGACATCATCAAACATCATCTGAGCGACCAGAACTTAGGCGCATACTATTGGCTCTGGTCTTAGCAACTACCCTTAAGACCCTGAGGGCTTCACACCCACATTGGCTTAGCACCTAGTAATTAGGAGTTTGGGCCTGGGGTTTAGGGGTTTAGCACCTAGTTAGACTCAATCAAAGAGACTTAATTAATTTATCATTTTAAAACAGTAAAAAAAAGTCCCAACTTAATTGATATTACAGGTGGTAAAACAGAACAAAGCTGTAGCTTTGGTACAGTGAATTGGGCAAAGTATTAGTAGCCCCAGGGCAGTAGATTTAGGGCTGGGGGTAGAGGGATGGATGAGGCTAGGAGAAATGTTCATAATTCAAGAGCCATCTTAACCAACTCTGGGGCTGATGGCTAACTTAATCTGGACGCTGGACAACTGCCTCTTGGTTTCTGTTTTCCCCCAAATCATCCTGCCCTGTTTCTATTAGAACTGTATGTGTTTTGGTGGTTATTGAACTTTCTTGGATGATTAAACTTGACCTACAGTATTCTCCATTCCTACCTTTAACATTTTTTTCAGCAGATCATCAGACTTAGAACTGGAAGGGACCTTCTTAATCTTTAGTCTATGGATGAGGAAATTGACCCCATTCGAAAGCATTTGAATGGGGGTTTGAACTCAGATGCTTTCATTACAAGTCCAGTGCTCTTTCCACTGTACAGTATCGAGTAATGTGGGGCCTGGTCATTAGAATATTGGACCAGCGTGACCTTCTGAAGGCAGTCCTCTTTACCATGACTCTCTCCTTGGTTTTCTGATACGGTACTCATCAAATGATGAATGCTGTTACAAAGAAGCAGGAAATAGAGTGGACCCACAAGTTCATTTAATGGTGGGTAGATGGGAAGTAGCAGGCAGGCAGTACAGGAGAGGGAAAAGAACAGGTTTAAAATCAGAAGCCATGGGTTTGAATCCCAGTTCTGCTCTGCTACATGTTAGGGAGTACAACCCTTGCCGAGTCATTTTGTGTTTATGGGCCTAAGTTTCCTTACCTGTAGAATGATGGGATTGGATTTCACAATTTCTGAAGAACTTTGCACCTCTAAATCCTCTGAGCCATGACTTCAGGTAAAAAACAGGCCACAAAATATACTGAATAAAATCTAATTTAGGTGTCACTGAGTGAGGATTTAATGTTATACTCTCAACTTTTATAGAAGGTTGATGTAAGTAATTTCTATTTGAAGACTATTTCTGTGTCTTTTGCAGAACCATAGTTGAAAACATTGCCCATTGTATTACCTAATGTCCCATATATCTAGTTAATAAATTCTTTCTAAAATCCAGTGCCAGGAAAAAATATTTTTCCCCCTGTAGACCAACTTGTGTGCTGCTTTTTCTCGAATCGCAAGCATTATATAACCCAAAGTACTGTCTTGACCTTTGAGATTATCTAGTCGAATTTCTTAATTTTATGGTGGAGGGAATTAAGGGTCTAGAAAGCTGAAGTCACAGCTGTGAGGTCATGTCAACTAGTAAGTAGGAGTCAGAAGAGACTTGGGATTTGAGTCAAGAAATTGAGAGTATCAAGAGTTTTTGATCTAGCCACAGAGTGGCATCATGTGACCAAGTGGGGAGAATTCCCGAGGGATTGATTGACTGCCTTCCTAGCAGGCCCAAATTTGAGGGTCCCCTTCTATGGTCTTTTATCCAAAGAAGGAGAATTTCCTGGGCAATGCCAGTCTTGGCATTTGTTTTAAAAGGAGTCTCAAATTAAGTATTTTAATAATAAATTCAAGTAAGGGGGAACTTTCTATGTGGTAAACTTTAAAGGGGCCTCTGAACCACAGGCCAGTGATGATTCTAGGGGCTTTTATAACTGGGATTCACCATGTAATAGAGAATTGTATTGGTTACCTGTGGATCATTACAAGTCCTTTATGCGTATTCTGTATTTGTTCATAGGCCCTTTTAAGTTTGTGGCTTTCTGTATTTTCTTTCTTTCCTTTTTTTAAAATTAATTAATTAGTTTTCAGTTTTCAACATTCATTTCCACAAGATTTTGAGTTCCAAGTTTCTCTCCATCTCTCCCCTCCCCCTTACATGTATTCTGATTACCCTTCCTCCAGTCTGCCATCCCTTCTATCACACACCCTGCCATCCATCCTCTTCCTCCTTATTTTCTTGTATGGCAAGATAGATTTCTATACCATATTGCCTTATATCTTATTTCCCAGTTGTATATAAAAACAATTTTTAACATTTGTTTTTAAAACTTTGAGTTCAAAACTCTCCCTTCTTCCCTCCCCACACATCCACATTGAGAAAGCAAGCAATTTAACATAGGTTATACATGTGTAGTTATGCAAAAAGCTTCCATAATAGTCATGTTGTGAAAGACTAACTGTATTTACCTCCATTGTATTCTACCCTCCATTTATTCTATTTTCCCCTTTGACCCTGTCCCTTTTCAAAAGTGTTTGCTTCTGACTACACCCTCCTGAAATCTGCCCTCCCTTCTATCATCCCCACTATTATTGCCTTCCTCACTGCTTTCCTGTAGGGTAAGATACCTAACTGAGTGTGTGTGTTATTCTCTCCTTAAGCCAAATCCTTGTGAGAACAAGGTTCACTGCTTCCCTTTCACCTTCTCCCTAATCTCCTCCATTGTAACAACTTTTTCTTACCTCTTTTATGTGAAATAATTTACCCCATTCTATTTCTCCCTTTCTCCTTCTCCCAATATAGTCCTCTCTCACCCCTTAATTTTATTTTTAGATGTCATACCTTCATATTCAACTCACTCTGTGCCCTGTGTCTATACACACACACACATATGTAAATGTGTGTGTGTGTATATATATATACTCCCTTCAACTACCCTAATAGTGAGAAAGGTTTCTTGAGTTACAAATATCATCTTTCCATGTAGGAATGTAAACAGTTTAGCTTTAGTAAGTCCCTTATTATTTCTCATTCCTGTTTACCTTTTTATGCTTCTCTTGATTCTTGTATTTGAAAGTCAATTTTTCTATTCAGCTCTCATCTTTTCATTGAGAATGCTTAAAAGTATTTTATTTCATTGAATATTCATTTTTCCCCTGGAGTATTACACTCAGTTTTTCTGGGTAGGTGATTCTTGGTTTTAGTCCTAGCTCTTTTGACCTCTGGAATATCATATTCCAAACCCTTTGATCCCTTAATGTAGAAGCTGCTAGATCTTGTGTTATCCTGATTGTCTTTCCACAATACTCAAATTGTTTCTTTTTGGCTGCTTGCAATGTTTTCTTCTTGACCTGGGAACTCTGGAATTTGGCTACAATATTTCTAGGAGCTTTACTTTTGGGATGTTTTTCCAAAGATTATTGATGGATTCTTTTAATTTCTGTTTTACTTTCTGGTTCTACAATATCAGAGCACTCTTTGATAACTTCTTGAAATAAGATATCTAGGCTCTTTTTTTTGATCATGGATTTCAAGTAGTCCAATAATTTTTAAATTATCTTTCCTGAATCTATTTTCCTGGTCAGTTGTTTTTCCAATGACATGTTTCACATCATTTTCTATTTTTTCATTCTTTTGGCTGTGTTTTATAATTTTTTGATTTCTCATAAAGTCACTAGCTTCCACTTGCTCCAATCTGATTTTTAAGGAATTTATCTCTTTAGTGAGCTTTTGGACCTCCTTTTCCATTTGGCCAATTCTGCTTTTTAAGGCATTCTTCTCCTCATTGGTTTTTTTGGACCTCTTTTGCTGTTTGGATTAGTCTATCTTTAAGATGTTATTTACTTCAGTATTTTGGGGTCTCCTTTAGCAAGCTGTTGACTCATTCTTCATGATTTTCTTGTATCACTCTCATTTCTCTTCCCAATTTTTCCTCTACTTCTCTTACTTAATTTTCAAAATCCCTTTCGAGTTCTTCCATGGCCTGCTACCAATGCATAATCTTCTTGCAGGCTTTTGATGTAGGAACTTTGGTTTTGTTGTCTTCATCTGGTTATGTGTTTTGATCTTCTTTGTCACCAAAGTAAGATTCTATAGTCTGAAGTTATTTTATTCTGTTTGCTCATTTCCCCAATTGATTGCTTGACTTTTGAGCACTTTGTCAAGGTAGGACTCTGCTTTCAAAGTGGAGAGTGCTCTATCCCAAGCTTTGGGGCTTTTGTGCAACTGTTATTAGAGCAACTTCTAGGCATCTGTAAATTTTCAGTTCTTTTGAGGTGGCATGATCCAAGAAGAGGTGTTACTCCTCTCCTGGCCTGCACTCTGATCTGTAAGTGACCTCTAGCACCCTTTTCTGCCTTGGAACTGTGAGGAGGATTCCCTTTCCACAGCAGCCACAAGCTCTGCCACACCAATACTCCTCCTCATCCCAGGACTACCACCCAGGACTGTGACCCAGATCCAAGCAGGGCAAAGTAAGAGAATCCTGCTTCAGAGCCAGCAAAGAGATCCCTGCAATCCCCCTCTGATTGGCCACTTGATTCCCCTACTCTCTGTGGGTCTGGAGTTCCAAAAGCAGCTGTGCTATCACCTCTACCAACCTGGGATTGGAGCCCAACCACACTCTTCTCTCACCCAGGTCCAACAGAGTTTTCCCATAGACATTCTACATTGTCTTTGGCATTTGTGGTTTGAGAAGTCTGGAAACCTCTACAGTTGCCAGTGATTCAGTGCCCTGAGGCCTGCTCCAGGTTTGCCAGGACAGTCTGTGCTGACGATGCCATCCACTCCCTACTGGTGTAATAGATCCTTTCCCATGGACCTTCCAGGTTGTCTTGTGCTGGAGATTTGTTTCACTCCATCATTCTGTGAGTTCTGTAGCTCTAGAATTTTTTTAGGGTCATTTTTACAGGTATTTGAAGGGGTTTGGGGGAGCGCTCAAGGAAGTCCTTGCTTTTACTCCCTCATCTTGGCTCTGACCCCTCACTTTCTGTATATTCTGTGGAGTGAAATAAGTCTGTTCTGTATCTGATAAATGCATTATGACTCTGTGTGGTCATATGGGATACAGGGATGCTTTTACTATGGAGCTATTTAGCTATTGAGATATAGACATAAATTGTGTTCTGAGATTTCTAGATGTTGCTTTAATGAACCAAACAGAAAATGCTATCTTTTGAGTGTTCCCCAGGATTGGACCTGGTCCTTGTAAACCCCTATCATAAGGACCTGGGCCACAGGATGAACTATTTTTTAAAAAGTATTTTCTTTTACATATGCTTTGATTTTGTGGATTGCCTCAAATCAATAGGGCAGTAGAAAGAACACCAGATCGTCCATATAAATGTCTGTGTTCTCATAAGTTATTTTTCTCTTCTGGGCTTCAGATTGTTAATTTGGAAAATGAGTAGGTTGTTAGTAAGGAAGATAGGCAATCACAAATGAAGAGACATAGTATTGGTTACATGAAATAAAAAAAAACTGTTTTTAACAAGATGAATATACCTAAGATAAGAAAGGAAGGATTCTATCAAGAAAAAAATAGATTTTTAATGAAATATCTCTGAAAAGCATTGATATTTAAATGAGAAACTAATAAAAACATATGACATCATAAGCCATTACTCAAAGTAAAATTGGTCAACAAATATAAGCAGAGAGATGTCAAAAGCATAATTGCAAACTATTCACAGTCATATGGAAGTTTTTTTCCCAACTACAAAGAGAAATAAAAACAACACAATGTTTTACCTCATACCTAGCATAGTGATAAAGATGACAAAAGATGGAAATAGTGAATGTTGGAGGGGCTATGGAAAGTCAGGCATATTAATAAACTATTAGTAGAACTATGGATTGGCTCAATCATTCTGGAAAGCATTTCACAGCAATGCTAAGAAAGTAACTAAAATAACTATAACTTTACCCAGAGATTCTGCTAGAACTATATGCCATAGAGGTCAAAGATAAAAAAGAAGGTCCAACATACACAAAATGATTACATCATTTTTCATAGTATCAAAGAACTGAAAGCCAAATTGATACCCATTGATTGGGGAATGGCTAAACATATCGTGATACATAAATGCAATGTTAAATTGTTGCATTAACAAGAAATAATGAATACAAAGAACACAGAGTCATGGCAAGATGAATGTGAAATAATGAAAGGTTTATTATATAAAGGCAACCAGGTGGCCAGTTGGTTAGAGTGCTGGACTTGGAGTAAGGAAGATGTGGAGTTTGAATTCTCCTTCAGACTAGCTTTGTGACTTGGTATAAGACACATATATAAGGTTCTCTGACCTTCAATTTCCTCATCTGGAAAATGAGGATAGTAGTATTCCTCACAGTGTGGTTCTCAGGATGAAATGAGAAAACATCTGCAAAGTGCTATATAAATGATAGATATTATGAAGTACTAGTTATTATATTACTGCAACAATGTAAATGGAAAAAATAATAGCAATCAAAACAAAACCCAAAACTGAAGGCTGCATCATCATCATCATCATCACCATCATCATCATCGTAATGTACAAGTCTCACACAGCTAGGTGGCACATTGGATAGAGCACCAGCTGCAGGTCAGGAAGTCTCATCATCCCGAGTTCAAATTTGGCCTCAGGTACTAGCTGTGTGACCCTGGGCAAGTCGCTTAGCCCTCTTTGCCTCAGTTTCCTCATCTGTAGAATGAGCTAGGAAAGAAATGGCAAACTACTTCAGTGTTCTTTCCAAGAAAGCCCCGAATGGGATCGCAAAGAGCTGGACACGATTGAAAGTGACTGTATAATAAAAACCATAATGTATCACCCAGTAACAGAAGTATGAATATATCTCAGTATCACTCCCTTCTTTGCAGAGGTGGGAAATACTTCCATATACTGTTAGACTCAATTGATGTCTTAGTTAGTCTGGCTGAACTTCATATTTCCTCTTTCTTTTTTATTCTCTGTTATAAACAATGGATCTCCTGAAAGGGGGTGGTGGAATAGAAAGGATATGTTGAGGAATGAAGGTGATATAAAAACAAAAGATATAATTAACTTTTTATGACAGGTTGTACTAGATGCTGTCTGTGGACTCTTCCAGTTCAGATATTCTGCTAAATATTTATTGGAAACTTGTAGGAAATATAACAATTCATTTACAAAAAAAATGGCATAGATATTGTCAGAATGAAGGGCTACCTTCAAGCTCTCTCACTGAAACAGTGAAATAGTGAGGGTCAAGGTTGGAAGTATGAAAAATAGCCTTTGTTATTCCACATCAGAAGAAAGTGCTATTGCAGTTGAACTCAGAGAGAGTGGTTTAAAGCCACTGAAACTAGCATGAAAAGTATTACATTAGTGACCTCTTATGAATTTGAGCTTCGTTCTCAGATAAGGCACTAAATATTCTGGGAATGGCAGGAAGATCACAAGACTATGAGTTCAGGAATATAATAAGAAAAGGTGAAATTTGCACAGTGCACTCCTTCCTTATGCAATAATTTTTCCTTCTGAATGGATTTATGATGTCCTCTTTCAGCACTCATTACTGTCGTATGGTGTCATAATTTTAATGCTCTGAGAAAAGCAAGAAGATGCTATCCTGTTAACCTCCCATGATTCAGATTACAATGTCTCTGTTCTAAAAGGAATACCAGACTTCTCAATCAAATTGGAAAATTCAAGAAAGATTGAGGCCTATATTTCAGTCCATTTAAGATCTGCTATGCTGAGCTTTGGTTAGGAAGGAAGTGGTTGAACATTGGTTTCTATACAGTATATTTTCTGAGGTTGCAGAATATGCCAAGGTCCATTTGACACAGATTTCTCTGAACTTTATTATCTGTGTGCCTCTGTAAAATAAATGGGGAGGACCAGATAGCCTCTAAGTCCCTTTTAGCACTTGCTATAGGATCACATTACTGAGGTCTGGCTCATGTGTAGAGTGCCTCTGATGCTACTTACCGTGTGGAAGAAGAGAAGCATCCTGTTTCTGGGACAACTACAGTGGTGTATAGCAGACATCTTGGAGGGACTTGAACACATATGTGCATTGTGTAACTGGTTGTGATCTGCTAAGCACATGATGTGGAAAAGAATTTTTGACTGGATGAATAGCTGGAACTGGGGATGCCTTCATAAATTACTGGCGACCAGAACCTCAGAATTCTCTTCAACTGCTCCCCTTTGAGATGATATTTGTAAAGTGCTTAGCACAGTGCATGGCACATAATTGGTGCTTAATAAATCCTCCCTCCTTTCCTCCCTTCCTCCTTTCCTTCTTTCTTTCCTCCCTCCCTTCCTTTCTCCCTCCTTCCTTCCTTCCTTCCTTCCTTCCTTCCTTCCTTCCTTCCTTCCTTCCTTCCTTCCTTCCTTCCTTCCTTCCTTCCTTCCTTCTTCCTTCTTTCCTTCCTTCCTTCCTTC
>JAQQSZ010004039.1:0-14274 GCA_028646595.1 Phalanger gymnotis | reverse complement strand
ACACCCACACAGGTTTCACACCTGACAGGGCCCTGGGCCTGGGGCTTAGCACTTAACAGCTGAAAGTACTTCCACTCAAAAGAAACAAAAGCCATGCTAATGAGACAATTTTGCTTAACAGCACATGTGCCTAGTTATTTGGATGTTGTCCCTCCCATTAGACTGTGAGTTTGTTGAGAGCAGAGCCTGCTTTTGCTTTTTTTTGTACATCAGTGATTAATAAATGTTTGTTGATTGACTAACACTGAGAGCTGCCCCAAAGTGCAATGAGCTGCCTGTACAGGTCAGTGGGGGTTCTTGCAAAGATGGATGACCACTTGTTGCAAAGATGAATGGTACAAGGGGAAATATCTCCAATTCACGGGTAGCCTCTGAGGTCCCTTTCAGCACTAAATCCTGTCACACTTGATATATTCTGTTTTTGTCATTTTGTCATAAGCCAAAGTGCCTAAGTCACATCAGGCAATTAATGGAAATTTGTTCAATTAAATTAAGACTCCCCCGACTTTGGATACTAAGAAGGTAAGAGGGGCAGCTAGGTGGCGCAGTGAGTAGAGCACCTGCACTGGAGTCAGGAGGACTTGAGTTCAAATCCAGCCTCAGACACTTGACACACTTACTAGCTGTGTGACCTTGGGCAAGTCACTTAACCCCAATTGCCCTACCCCCCCCAAAAAAAAAGAAAGTAAGAGAAGAAGGGCATCTGACAATTGTGTTGGCATGGATACAGAGGTCACTTTCCAATTCAATAGAAAAACCTTCATAAAGCACCTACTATGTGTCAGGCTCTGGGCTAAGCATTTTACAGTGATCTCTTGACTTTCACAACAACTCTGGGAGGTAAGTACTCTTATTATCTGCATTTTACTGATGAGGAAACTGAAGCAGACAGCAGTTAAGGGACTGGTCCAGGGTCACACAGCTAATAAGTGTCAGAGGTTGGATTTGAACCTAGGGTCTTCCTACTTCTAGACCCAGCGCTCCATCCACCTAACTGCTATGATCCAAGCACTGTCTTAGTCACTGAATATACAGAGACAAAAAAGAAACAGCCTTTACCTTCATGAAGTTTGCAGCTTCTCAGGAAACAAGGCCCAAGTTCAAATCCAGCCTCAGACAACTTACTAGCTGTGTGGACCTGGGTAAGTTGTGTCATCTCTGCTTGCCTCAGTTTCCTTATCTGTAAAATAAACTCAGCTTCACTTAAATCCAATCCATACAAAAGTCAAGCTATCACCTGTGATGTCATTGGTCCTCTTCGGAAAATGAAGGATGAACAACAATCTGTAAAATGTCACACCTACCTCAAAGAATTGTCAAGGATCAAATGAGATATTTGTAAAGTGCTTCGCAAACCTTTGTGAGTGCTTGCTATTATCATATAAATATAAACTAATTAGATAAATAAATAGAAGATAATTTTGGGAGGAGGTTGGGAAGATCAGGAAAAGCTTCATGTTGGAGATGGTACTTGAGCTGAATTATGAAGCAAATTAGGAATTCTAAGAATAAAAGGTAAAGAGGGAATTCCAGGCATGGGGAACAGCCAAGGCAAAGACGTGGAGTTGGGAGGTCAAGAATCATGTGTAAGGAGCAGCAGGCATACCAGTCTGGTTAAACAGGAGAGCTTATCAGGGGGAAATGATGTGCAGTCAGTCTAGAAAGGTAAATGGAAGTCAGGCTATGTGAGGATAAGGAGCCCCTGGAGTTTATGGAGGTCCTGGACCACTTGGGTGGGGCTAAGAGAGAAAGAAGCTGGGACAGCCCAGAGCTTGAGTGGATATCACTTTCCTTTGTCTCTGGCACAGAGCATTTGTTTCCTAACTACCCCAGCCCTTTTCAGCCACACTCCCAGGACATCTCTGAGTAAATGAAGACAAAAAAGTGAAGCTTCCCCTACCCGCAGCCTCCACCCCTAAGGAACTTCAACAGGGCTGCACTCAAAGTCTCTGTGACAGGTCCTTCCTGCGGGAGAGGGGCAGTATGCAGGAGGCAGCTTAAAAGCCCCATCAGTTATTTGTTTACTTTTTTTTTTTTAATAATTTAGTAAAATAAAATCCCAGGAACCAATAAAAATAAATGAGTGGTCATAAAAATAGGATTCCCAGCAAGCACGCACAACGATGAGCTTGGTCAGCAGCTCACAGATGCCTCAGAAGGTCAGGGAAACCCTGGCTGGCGCCAGAGGTGACCAGCTTTGGTCTCGAAGGCCCAACTGCTTTCCAAGCTTGTTCAGCTTCCCAGGCCTGCTACTGGTTCAGCCAGCTAGGGCTCTCCTAAAGCCCAGCTCCCCTTGGGGCTGAGAGCTGCACCTCCGAATTGAAGGAGAATCTCCTTGTTACTTAGAAGACAGACTTAGAGCTAGAAAGGACCCCCAAAATCCTCTAGGCTAATACCCTCAGTTGACGTGTAATAAAATAATAATAATAACTAGCCTTTGTGTGGTATTTACTATGTGCCAGTAGAGTTTGAATGCTTGGCAGTTCAGCTCCAGAAAGGATCTCAGTTTCTAATACCTTATCTTGTCGGGTGATCTTCAGAATCTACCTCAGACAATTCAAATGGAAGCGATTCAGTTTCCTGGCATGGTACTGGTAGACTGTGCAGGTTTCACAATCTTACAATGATGAGGTCAGCTCAATGGCTCTGTCGACCTTCACTTTGGTAGGCAGCCTAACACCTCTTTTCTCCCTCACTTTTCTTTGGAGCCTCCCAAACTCTGAGCTACGCCTGATGATGCATACGTCAAGCTCGTCATCTATGTGAACATCCCTAGAAAGTATGCTGCCAAGGTAAGTGAACTTATTCACTGTATTCAATATTTCTGCATTTGTTATTACTGATGGTTCCACGTATGGATAGTGTGGTGCTGGCTGGTGGAGAACCTCTGTTTTCTTGGTATCATCAGGCCAAAATTAGCACAAGTGGTAGAGAATCGATCCATACTGTTGTATTTCAGCCTCAGAGGCTGCATTGAGTACACAATCATATGCCAACAAAAAGTCATGCACCAACTCTCCCTCCGCTTTAGTCTTGGCTTTTAGCTTTTTTGAGTTAAATAATTTACTGTCAGTTTGACAGCTGACCTTTTGTCCTCATTCAAGGCATCTGACAACATCAATGAAAACATCTTGCTAAAATACAAGAGAACAAGCACACAACCTTGCCGCACTCTATTAGTGACTGGGAAGCCACAAAAGCATCATCCGTTATTCAGAACCTGGGCAAGCATGCTGTCACAAAACTGGCCTACGATACTGACGAACTTCTCCAGGCAACCCAATTTTCCACAAGTTCTCACGACTGGCCTTTGTCAGTCAAACTCTGCTGCGGAGAACACAACTCAGATGGGCTGGCCATGTTGTTTGAAGGCCAAACATACATTTGCCTAAAAACCTATTTTACAGAGAACTCACGCCAGGCAAGCGCTCACACAGAGGTCAGAAGAAGCAACACAAGGACATTCTCAAGGTCTCTCTGAAGAACTTTGGAATCAATTGTGAGACACGGTAGACACTGGCACAGGACTGCTCAGCATGGTGTGCCTACATCAAAGAAGGCACTGTGCTCTGTCAGCCAAGCAGAATTGCAGTAGCTCAAAAGAAATGCGAGATGCACAAATTTAGAGCCATTTCCACTCCAGATGTTCATATGGGACAATTCGTGCCCAACCTGTGGTAGAGCCTTCCAAGCTCGGGTTGGTCTGATCAGCCATAGTCAGACACAACATCATGGTGTCATTTTGGTCCTCTTTGAGAATGAAGGTCAAAAACCAACCAACCAACCAACTATGTGCCAGGCACTGTGCTAAGCACTCTACCACCATTAACCCACTTGATCCTCACAAGAACCTTGGGATGTAGATGCTATTATTATCCTCATTTTATACAATGGGGGAAACTGAGGCAAGCTAGGAAACTAATGGGGAAATTGAGGCAAACCATGGCTCAGTAACTTGCTAATTCATTCATTTATTCCTTAGCAGGTATATATATATGTATATGTACATATATACATATATATTTATAATAGTATAGCATAGTATAGTATGATATGATATATTATATTATATCACATCGTATTATATTGTTATATTATATTATATTACATTATAATTTTATATATACACTAAGTGGCTGCTATGTGCCAAGCATTACACTAGTCACTACAAAGACAAAGTGGTACCTAGTCTCAAGGAACTTATATTCTATTGGGGTTGGGGGGAGTGGTGAAGACTTAGAACTAGCGTTTATATATTGCTTTAAGGTCTGCAAAGCATTTTACAAATATTATTTCATTTGACGCCTCCCCCCCCACAACAACTTTGAGATATAGGTATTATTATCCTGATTTTATAGATGGAGAAACTGAGGCAGAGGCACCTTGTCTAGGCTCACACAGATAGTATCTGAGTCAGAAATTGAGCTGAGGCCTCCCTGGCTCCAGCTCCAGTTGTCTATCCACTGTGCCATCTACTTACCTTTTGACACATACAGAAAAATAAATATTTATACCCAAAAAAGTGATACAAGGTAATTTCCAGGGGAGATGGCACTACCAGCTTGGGGCATCAGGAGAGGCTTCCTGGAGGAGATGACTGAAAGAATTCTGGGATTCTATAAGTCTGAAGCAAAGAATGTGTTCCAGGAGCACAAGAGAGCCTGAGCCAAAGCTTGGGGACGGAGATGGAATGTTGTGTACAGGAAACGGCTGGTGAGCTGTTTGGGCTGAAACTTAAGAGTGTGTGAAGGAGAATCATGGTTGCTGTACCTGCAGAAGTGGCTGGAGTCTACAGGTGAAGATCTTTAAACAGGGGAGGAGTTTAGAGGCGAGAGGAAACCACGGGAACCACTTGAGCAAGGGAGTGGTATGGTCAGATCTATGCTTCAGGAAAACATTTGTTTTTTTACACATCTTTAAAATACTTTTAACATGCAATACACCCTCTTTTGCTGCAATTCCTTGCCTTACACAATTTGGCATTACACTCACCAGATTTTGACATTCTTGATTTTGATAATTCTTTATCAGGAAACCACACATGGCGTTGGATATTAAGTGTATATCTGACAAACAGCCCATTTTTTTCAGCTCCAGCTTTGATTGTAGCCAATAAGGTTTTTTCTTTTTTGCAGTTCCCTCATTTGATTTCATTTTTCAATTAGTAAGCATTTATCCTTCCTCCCTACCCCAATTTTACAGAAAAAAGAAAGACAATAGCTTTGTAAGAACTATGTATGCATGGCCAAGCAAAGCAGAAGAGGATGCCTGTTGTAGCAGTTGTGAGTAAGATGGATTAGAGAGGGAAAAGGAGGGAAGCAGGGAGCCCAATTAGTAGGCTGCCGCAGCATGTAGTATTCCAGGTGAGAACAGGCTAGAGGTCATGAGAGAAGGGGCTAGAGGCAAGCAGCCAGAAAGATCAGAGATCAGGAGGAAGAAAACCCGGCAGCTGATTGTCAAGGCAGCTCAGCAAGAAATGAGGAAACAAGGCTTAGAGAGGGTGAAAGACTTAGGCAAAGTCACTCAGGTAGGAAGTGGCAGAGTCAGGATTTGAACCCAGGACCTTTGACTCTCAATTCAGTGCTCTGTCCAATGTGCTCCACTTGCCACTCCTAACCCCTGTGTGTGTATACACACACAAACACATATACAAATATGGACGTGTGTATATATTTACATATATGTGTATGTATATGTATGTATATATGATATTTTTGTTGTTTCTGACTCTGTGACCCCATTTGGGGTTTACTCGGCAGAGATACTGGAGTGGTTTTGCCGTTTCCTTCTCCAGCTCTGTTTGACAAATGAAGAAACTGAGGCAAATAGGATTAAGTGACTTGCTCAGGGTCACACAGCTAGTAATCGTCTAAGGCCAGATTTGAATTTGGGAAGTCTTCCTGACTCCAGGCACAGCACTCCATGTGCTTCACCTACCTACCCCAATATATGCTATAGATGATATATAACATATTACATGCATATTAATAATATAATAATTGATTGCACTATAAGAGTGTTAATATAATATGTACATAGACATATGTATATGTGTGGATGTACAAATTTTTTTTAATTAAGAAACAGCTGCTCAGTGGCAAAGTTGGGTCTAGAGCTGAGTTCTGACCCAAACTGGTGCTGCTTTTCCCATCACACCACATTGCCTTCTCCACAGAATGGGTAGCTGGGTGGAGGGGGAGGAGTAGAGAAGAGGACCCCAGTTTGACACTCTCGGGCAAACGACTTACCCTCTCTGGCTTCGTGGGATTCTACATTTACAACTAGAAAAGACTTTAGACACCACCTACTTCAACTCCCTCACTTTACAGATAAGGAAACAGAAGCTCAGGTGAAGTGACTTGCCCAAGGTCATGCTGGCAATATGTGACAGACCCAAGGTTGGACTGTCCCCCTGTAGCACACTGCCTCTCTGCCTGTCTTGAAAGTGACTTGCCCAACTAAGCTTCGCAGGTAGAAAGGCGCCTATCCCCAGATTCAAGCCCAGGTTCTTTGTTTCCAGATTGAGGACCACAGATTGCAGAGATTCCTAAATCTAGATCTGTAATCCAAGTGACAGAGTACATCTTACCCAACCCCTTCTCATTTTACTGAGGAGGAAACTGAGGTCCAGAGAAGTAAAGGGATTCGACCAAGGTCACACCGTTCCTAGTGATAGACTCAGTATTCAAACTCAGGTCCTGGATCTCCAAAGTCAGAGCGCTTTCCTCGCCACTTCTCTGCCTCTGTTTCCCCACTTGTAGAGGGAGGAGGTGAGATTCGATGTTCCCTTGGTTATCTTCTAGCTCTCATTCCTATCACCCAGTGAGGGGCCCGGACTTTAAAAGCTTAAACGCTGTTAAATGTGGTGGGGGAAGGGGGTTAAGAAGATAGAGAGGGTTAAAGGATACTCCCCTCCTCCCCCACCTCCAACCTCCATCCCCTGCCCAGAAGCTCCAGAGAGCCGCGGGGCCGCGGGGCCGGACTCCATGCAGCGCCCAAGGAAGGTTCAGAGCCTTTTCTGACCTCCAGGTCTGCGCCTCCTGGTCTCCTGCAGTGTCGGGAACACGGCAGGCTCTTGGACCCGGCGGACGCACCCGCCCGCCTCTCCATCTCTAAATTAGCCAGAGCTCCCTCTCTCCACGTACAGAACTCTTGGCTTCCTCCCCGCTGGCCACCGGGCTGGCTGCTGGGGCGCAGTCCGGGCTGCAGTGCTGAACCGGCGCTGGCTTCGGCTGGCCGGGAGGACCAGCGGGGTCTGCTGCTGCTGCTGCCGGGGAGCGCTGCACCGAGGTGCTCTGCTCCGAGCGCCTTCCTGCCTGCACCTGCGCTCCCCTGCCCATCTTGGGGGCACCCCAGGGCAGTGGAGTAGAGGGGTGTCCACGCGGGCTGCTCCCCAGCTCTGTCCCTCGTCTCTCCTCCTCTAGCTCCCTTCTGGAAGGATGGGCTCTGCCCAGTCCACGTCGGAGGAGGTCCGGGAACTCGTGGGCAAGACTGGTTGTGAGTACCCCTGGGGTTGGGTCGGCCGCTATTGGGGTTCCGAGAGCAGGGGGCTCTCTCTTCTGCTCCGCAAGAGCCCGGGGTTCCGGACGATTGCCCTGCGTGGACTCTCACTGCTTGGGGTGGATCCACTTTCTTGTCATTCCTCTTGGCCAGGGAGGAGGGAGGAGAAGGGCAGAGGGGCCAGTCTGGAGGTGAGGTTAGGAAGGTATTCGGAGAGACCTCAGCGGTGCGGGAAAAATGGACGTGGAATGCCAACAACAATGACGATTCCCAGGAGAGAGGGTGTGTGATGGAGTGGATGGAGAACTGGGCTCAGAGGGACGAAGTCTCGGCTTCGAGTCCGGCCCTGACCCCAACTAGCCGTGTGACCCTGGGCGAGTCTCTTAAATCCCTCAGTGCCCCCAACAACTCCCGGAGACTAGAAGTTTCGGGCACCGGGCAGGGCCGCTAGACCCAGGCTCACTGCAATGAGGAAGTCTCAGGACCGGATCAAGGATTAACCAAATCAAATAATTGTCACTTATGTAGCACTTTTAGGGGAATGGGTTCAGTTTGGAGTGTTGGGGTGGGCTTGATCGGAAAGTCCGGAAAGCCTGGACCCAAGAGCAGCCTTGACACGAACGCACTCCCTGCTTCCTGGCGACTCTGAAACTGTTGGAGATGAGTTCTTTTTCTGCATGAGTGCTAGTTCACTGATGAAATAACAAGACCAGACCCCCCTCTTCCCCCCCCCAAAAAAGAAGTACAGACTCATTGCTTTTGGGTTTGCGATCTGCATCACTGGAGGGGGTTTCTACACGATGAAGTTCCCTCCCCCTCCCATAAAATGCCAGGTTCAGAACACTAGGTGCAAAGTGTTCTGCATACATTATCTCTTTTGATCTTAACTACCAGGCTGTGAGGCCGGCGGCGCTACAGGCATTTATGGTCTCCATTTTACTGATGAGCAAACTGAAGCTCAGAAATCGGTCAAGGGGCGTTGCTTCTGGTCCTACAGTTAATAAATGTTGGAGGTGGGATCCGAACCCAGCTCCCCCCTGACTGTCCTGGAGCCAAAACCTAGACATTCTAAGCTCCCCTCTGCAGCTTGACGGCCATGGGACCAGCAGCTGGTGATCCTTCTCTGAGACTCATCTTCCTGATCTGTCAAAATGAATAGTTGTCTAGAAGATACTCCAGGTTCCTTCCTGCATTACACAATAGTGGAACAGATACTGGCTCTGGATTCTGGGTTCAAATTCAGACTTGGCCCCTCCTGTATGGCCCTTGGCTTCCTTCTGCATAAAATGAAGGGATTGGATTAGGCGGCCTTTGCTGAGGTTGCTCCATATTTAGGATCCTGAGTTTCTCTTTGCCGTTCAAAGAGTGGGCATGGCTGACAAGCTGAGGGTATACCCAGCTCCATTCTGAGTGATTGGCATTGAGAAATGAAGCCAGAGCATTGCAGGAGGCACTGTATCCCTTTCAAGGAGGTGGAACCTCCCTGTAAAAGAGGGTCCTCATTTTCAGACATACTGATGACACCAAAGGCAGCTGAAGACAAGCTTCCTTCCTTATTTCACCATCCCTGGAGGGGTGAGGGAGGCGGGGTAGGGCTTCTTGATACAAGGGTTTCTGTTTTCTTATCATGTGCTTGCAGCTCTGGGATAGAGAGACCCAAACTGGGGACAGAAGGGGAAAGGGAGAGACATACAACTTGGCTTCCTAGAAGGGGCACTTCTAGGATAGCAGTATCCATTCTATCATCTACCAACCAATCAACCAGCACTTATTAAGCACCTATTGGAACTGGTCTAGGCACAGGGAATATAAATGAAATGACATATGTAAGGGCAGCTAGGTGGTGAAGTAGAGAGTTCGAATCCAGCCTCAGACACTCACTAGCTGTGTGACTCTGGGATAGTCACTTAACTCTGTTTGCCTCAGTTTCCTCATCTGTAAAAAGAGCTAGAGAAGGAAATGGCAAACTTCTCTGGTATCTTTGCCAAGAAAACCCCAAATGGGGCCACAGAGAGTTGGACCAGACTGAAACAACTGAACTGCAACATATGTAAAGTGCTCCGAAAATTTTTAAATGCTAGCTATTAGCTATTACCATTCTCAAAAGATGAAAACAAAACAGCTCCTGCACCCAAGAAGCTCCCATTGTATTGAGAGGATACATCAGCCAATCAGCTGATAAGTCGCAGTACCAGACACAAGAGTGCTAGTTCTAGAAGGGAGAGGGGAGACTAGCTAGCATGGGTGGGGAACCTGTGGCCTTGAGATCACATGTGGCTCCCTAGGTACTCAAGTGCGGTCAGGTAGATACTAACAATGAACAAAGTGGTTTGGGTTTGGTCGGTGACTATGATTTCATTACTCCAGGTCTAGTTCCCCAATCAGAAGCTGAGTTCCCTTTTCTGGAGTTCTCTGGGCAAGTCATATATGTAATTTATACAAAGTTCTCTGAAGTCGTTTGAAGGAGAGAGCTCTAGTAACCGAGGGAAATCGGGCAAGGCCTTGTTTGGGAGATGGCAGCTGAAGAGTGATTTGAAGGATTGTAGGGATTTATAGTCAAATTGACTATGTACTAAACCCTGGGAATACAAAGAAAGATTAAGAAAAAACCACCATGCCTGCCTTCAAGGAGTTTATAGTCTAATGGGAGAGAACATGAAAACAACTATGTGCACACAAGATTTAGGTGGGATGAATTAGAGCTAGAGGGGACCCTAGTTACCCAGCAGATAAAGCATAAATCTGGAGTCAGGAAGTCTTGAGTTCAAATGTGGAGAATGGAAGACTTGAGTTCAAATCCAACCTCAGATACTTATTGGCTGTGTGACTCTGGGCAAATTTAATCTCTGTCTACCTCAGTTTCCTCCTCTGCAAAATGGGGATTATAAGGATATCACTGTCCCAGGGTTTCTGTGAGTCTCAAATGAGATATTGGTAAAATTCTTTGCAAACTTCAAAAGTGATTGTTACTAGAGCGAGCAATCCTCTCAATTTGTGGCTCAGTTAGTCAATAAGCATTTGTTAAGTGCCTACTGTGTGCCAGGTACAGAAGAGGAACCTGAAGGCTGGAGAGATTGCATGGTGTCCCAGGTAGAAAGTGACAGATGGAGGATTCTAACAGGCCAAGGATGGGGGGAGGAGCGGCCTGTGGGAAGCTGCTACATTACCTTGTTCACCAAGCTGGAGTTGGCTCACGATTCAGTCCCAGCAGGGACGAACCAAACAGCCCACAGAGGTGACCCAGCTCCTTTCAAAGCCACTGAACGGGCCAGACCAGTCTTATCAGAACATCTGTCATCAGCAGAGTGGTCCCTCACTGTGACTCTGCTAGGTCTCTTTGGAACTCCTGCTTCCTCCCAGAGCCACTGAGCTATTTTTGGAAGGGCCTCATCCTGCCAGGCCAGTAACTCCACCCCCTGGAGGTTTCCCAAGGCCCTCCCAGGATGCCCACTGGCCAGAGCTCTGAAAATGACCAATCTTTGTAAAGACCAAGAGCTTTCAGCTACTTCAGAGGGGATGAGCTCACTTCAGAAGGATAATGACCAACCCGAAGGCAGGTAAAAATCTGGGGAGCATTGAGCCAAGAGTTCTGAGCTTTACTAATCCCTTTCAACACTGAGGGTCTTCCCCTCCCAGTTTGATTTTTTTTCTTCTAATTAAAGGGGCCATCTCTTGACTCACTTTTTTTTTGGAGGGAGGAAGGCAAGGCAGTTGGGGGTTAATAAGTGACTTGCTCAAGGTCACACAGCTAGTAAGTGTGTCAAAGTGTCTGAGGCTGGATTTGAACTCACTTCCTCCTGACTCCAGGGCTGATGCTCAACTCACTGCGCTGCCTAGCTGCCCCACCTTGACTCACTTCTTGAAGAGGCCTATTCACTCAATGGGCATTACCTCGCTCTAAATGAGAACCTGAAAATCCTTAGCCTGAAAGGGCCAGGGTCTCTCAATGCATCCTGGCCCATTTCCAGTCAACCTGGTGAATATCTGGCCACAGGACCCAAATGGCTCTGGAGGAGAAAGTGAGGCTGATGACCTTGCACAGCCCTCCCTCACTCAAATCAAAGTCAACCGCAAGTCATGTCATCATTTCCCTGATGCCATGATCCTCTTTGAGAACAAAGGACAAGTGCAACAATCTTTATAAGGACCTGAGATGATGTCATTCGTGTTGAGCATTCCCAGTATGGGAAGACCCTCCAGCAACTCTTGTAGAACGTATAGCCTTAGAGAATAACCAGGGGCACTGAGAAGGCAACTTGCCCAGGGTCACTCAGCTATTATGGGTCAGGCGAAACTCAAAACCAGGTCTTCTTCACCACATCCTGTTTATAGATCCTAGCTGGAGAGTTGGAAAGGACCAGAGTTTCCTTCAAAGCCCAGTTTGCAGCAGTTACCTTTTACCTGACATCTTTCTTGAGCCCTACACTCCCCGCTCTTGTAGTGTCCCCCCCCTCAAAAAATCACTTGTATTGATTTTACTTATATGCATTTTGTAGCTCCTTATATACTTATCTGTGCCCATGCTGACTCCACCAATAGAATGTGAACTGAGGAACAGGACTGTTTAACTTTGGTCTGTGCAGCTCCAGGGCCTGGCACACAGTAGGAGTTTAACAAATGCTCTCTAATTTATTGATTGAGTCAAACCCATCCATTTTCCTCTCAGTAAAGATTAGGAGTATGAGATTTGTTTAGACTCAGGGTACGATGATCTTTCCCAGACACCATGGGCAATTTCCATAGACTGTTAGAGCTGAAAAAAAAAACTCATCTATCTCCCTCATTTTTTAGAGATGAGGAAACTACTCCAGAGATGTTAAGTGATTTGCACAAGGTCACACAGCTAGTTAGTGGCAAAATCAGGATTTGAACCCAGGGCTCCTGACTCCTAGTCTTGGGCTTTTTCCCATGTTCCATACTGCCTGTCACAATGAGAAGCCACCAGGCAGATCCTGCTGCTCCATCTCCGCAGAAAATTGCCAAAAGACCCCACTGGCCATGGATCAAAAGCCTGACAACTTTTGGGGTCACCCTTCCCGTGTTTGGGCTAGGCACCAATCAGAAGGTCCAGAGGAGAGACAGCAGGGCATTCAGGTTACCCATTCACCCAAGTCAGTTCCTCTAAACCAGACACTGGCTCAAGAGGAAGGAAAACCTCCAGAGATTGTGTTCCTTGAGAGCTAAGGCGAATACAAATCCTTCCCCAGGGTTCAGGGTTCAGGCTATCTGTCTTCAGGTGTCCAGATGAATTTTGCTGTCTCAGATGTGGCCAAAGTCAAGGGGAGAGGGGAAGAGAGGATCTTGTATCCTTGGCTTCCAGACTTTCTGCTGCTTTTATCATTGAAATAAAAGCCCCGGGGGCAGTGTGGCAGTGGGGAAAGAAAGTTGGATGGAGAGAGGATTTGGGCTCAAATAGCAGCGGGGCTCTGAATCTCTCTGAGCCACAGTTTGCTTATCTGCAAAATGGGAGAATTGGACCATCTAGCTTCTAAGCCCCTTTCTGGTTCTAAATCAATGATCCTATGATGTGAATTTGAATTCTGCATCTTCCACTTACCGTGTGACCTTGGATAAGTCACTAGTGTCTTCTCTCTAAGGTTACCTTCCATCTACATGGCTGTAGTGCTTAGCACTATGCCTGGTACATAGTAAACAGCTCAGTCAGGGATTGATTTCCTCATCTGTGAAATGGGGGCTTTGGTCACAATGGCTTCTGAGATCCCTTTTAGCTCTAGTCTCGTCATCCTAGACATCCTGGACAATCGCATCTAATGATGGCTCACACTGCTGTCACTGGATGCCCACAGCAGGAGGGCTTTGAGCTCTCCCAGACCCTGTAAAGGGTCCTTATTGGAACAGAGCACCTAATGTAATTAGGGAGAATTAGATCTGTTTAAATGGGCTATGTGGAGGCTTGGAACATGGACAGATGGCAACTGCAAGCTGGGCTTCTAGGAGTGCTGATAACAGATCTTCTGTGGCTTCACTGAAACATCAGTGGATTTCTCTGAGAAGAACGATTTGGATTAGCAAAGGAAGAGGGGTTCCTTTCAGCTTCCTTCTGGCTAGACCCACAAAAAAAAACAAGGATGGGGTGACCAGGAGTTTGGTCCAGGACAAGGAATTTCCCAGAATCCTAGCATATGCCTTGGGATGGGAAATTTAAAGAGCCACTGGCCAATGCTTGTTTTCCGTAGAGGAAGAAGGTAGGGGTGAGATCTGGAGAAGAGTGGGGGAGCAGCTGATTGTGTATTGGGCTTCCCAGGGCAAAATCGAAGCCAGTGCCACCCAAGCTATGGGATGGATATACTCGGTAGCAGCAACCTCCTGGTGTCCTTCGGTCTCTATCTCCTGTACGGAACCACACACCCCCCCACACAGGCTGGTGACCCCCACTTCAGCTGAGGGCACCCTTCAAACATGGAACATTTATTAAACACCTACTATGTGCCAGGCATTATACTGAGTGTTGGGGATACAAAGAGCAAAAAAAGACCCTACCCTCAAAGAGATTATGTTCAAATGGGGAGAGAAAATGCAAATAAATAAGTAAATATAAGACTCATACAGAGTAGAAGGAAGTTGAGTTTAAAGAGGAAGCTCTGGCAGGGGAAGGCAGGAAAGGGCAGATTGTGATATTTGCCCCAAGTCCAAAAATTTCCCACTGTAATGTTAAATTCTTGAAAGCGGGGACTGTTTTACTGTGCCCCACCCTACTCTCTCCCCCTTTCCCTCCCTCCCTCTTTCTCTCCTTCTCTCTCATCTTTTTCCTCC
>JAQQSZ010004038.1:0-14275 GCA_028646595.1 Phalanger gymnotis | reverse complement strand
CTGTTTTATAATATCTTGTTTTCTCATAAAGTCACTAGCTTCCACTTGCTCCAATCTAATTTTTAAGGTAGTATTTTCTTCAGTGGTCTTTTGGATCTCCTTTTCTATTTGGCTAATACTGCCTTTTCGGAGCTCTTTTGCCATTTGAGTTAGTCGGTTTTCTAAGGTGTTGTTTTCTTCAGTATTTTTTTTCAGTATTTTTTGGTTCTCCTTTAGCAAGTCATTGACTTGTTTTTCATGGTTTTCTCACATCATTCTCATTTCTTTTCTCAATTTTTCCTCTACTTCTCTTATTTTTCCAAATCCTTTTTGCACTCTTCCATGACCTGAGACCAGTTCATATTTCTCTTGGAGGCTTTTGATGTAGGCTCTTCAACTTTGTTGACTTCTTTTGGCTATATATTTTAGTCCTCTTTGTTACCAAAGAAAGATTCCAAAGTCTGAGACTGAATCTGAGTGTGTTTTCCCTCCTGGCCATGTTCCCAGCCAACTTACTTGACCCTTGAGTTTTTCAGGGGTGCATGACTGCTTGTAGAGTAAAGACTACTTTGTTCCAAGCTTGAGGAGATGTGCTGTTGTTTTCGGAGCTATTTCTATACAGCCAGCTCTGCCACACCAGCACTCCTTCTTCCCCAAGGACCGCCAACCTGGACCTGACTCAGATCTTAAGCAGGCTCTGCACTCCTGCTCCGATACGCCACTTAACTCTTCCCACCAAGTGGTCTTGGGGCCTGAAGCAACTGCAGCTGTACTTCTGTAGCTGCACCACCCCTGCCACCTCAGGAGTGGTGTCCGAACCATGAACTCCTTCCACTCTGTCCCCCACAGCTTCTCCCACTAATCTTCTCTGTTGTCTTTGGTGTTTGTGAGTTGAGAAGTCTGGTAACTGCCACAGCTCACTGATTCAGGGCTCTGGGGCTTGTTCCTCCTGACTCCTGTCTGGTTGGTCCTGCCACCACCCATGCTGGGCTCTGCTCCCCTCTGCTCCCAGCTCCATGCACGATAGACCTCACGCAGCCACCATCCAAGTTGTCCTGGGCTGGAGCCCTGCTTCCCTCTGCTGTTTTGTGGGTTCTTCAATTCTAGAATTAATTCAGAGCCATTTTTTTATAGATTTTTGGAGGGACCTGATGGGGAGCTTACGCAAGTCCCTGTTTTCCAGCCATCATCTTGGCTCTGCCCCCCAAATAGTGAATTCCTAGCCCACCAGCTGGATTATTTGGGTTTATCAAAGATTAGATTGCTATGGTCATTGACTACTACATCTTTTGTACCCAACCTATTCCACTGATCCAACCACTCAGTTTGTTAGGCAGTACCAGGTAGTTGTCATGACTGTTGCTTTATAGCACAGTTTGATATCTGGTATGGCTAGGCCACCTTCCCTAGTATTTGTTTCCATTAATTCCCTTGATATTTTGGACCTGTTGTTCTTCCAGATGAATTTTATTCTTATTTTATCCAGTTCTGTAAAATAATTTTTTGTAGTGTGATTGGTATGGCACTGAATAAGTAAACTAATTTAGGTAAAGTTGTCATTTTTATTATATTAGCTCAGCCTAACCACTAGCAACTGATGTTATTCTATTTATTTAGATCTGACTTTATTTGTGTGAAAAGTGTTTCATAATTATGTTCATATAAGCCCTGGGTTTATCATGGCCGGTAGACTCTCAAATACTTTATAGTGTCTCCATTAACTTTAAATGGAATTTCTCTATCTCTTGCTGTTGGGCTTTGTTAGTAATGTATAGAAATGGCAAGGTTTAAGTGGGTTAATTTTATATGTTGAAACTTTCCTAAAGTATTTTTTTTTATTATTTCAAGTAGTTTTTTACTTCATTGTCTAGGATTCTCTAAGTAAATAATCATATCACCTGCAAAGAGGGATAATTTAGTTTCTTCTTTTCCCATTCTAATTCCTCCAATTTCTTTCTCTTCTCTTAATGCTAAAGCTAACATTTCTAGTACCAAATTGAATAGTAGCAGTGATAATGGGCATACTTGTTTCACCCTGGATCTTTTTGGGAATGCATCTAGCTTTTCCCCATTACATATAATGCTTACTGATAGTTTTAGATAAATGGTATTTATAATTTTAAGGAAGGCTCCATTTATTCCTATGCTTTCTAGTGTTTTTAATAGGAATGGGTGTTGTGTTTTGTCAAAAGCTTTTTTTTCATCTATTGAGATGATCATATGGTTTCTGCTACTTTTCTTGCTGATATGATCAATTATGCTGATATTTCTGCTAATATTGAACAAGCCTTGCATTCCTGGAAAAAAAAATCCTACCAGGTTGTGGTGTATTATTCTCCTAATACATTGCTGCAATCTTTTTGCTAATATTTTACTTAAAAATTTTGAATGAATATTCATTTGTGAAATTGGTCTATCATTTTCTTTCTTTGTGTTGACTCTTCTTGGTTTAAGTATTAGTACCATATTTGTGTCATAAAAAAGAATTTGGTAGGACTCCTTCTTCACTTTTTTCCCCAAATAGTCTATAAAGTATGAGAATTAATAGTTCTTTAAATGTTTGATAAAATTCACATATGAAACCATCGGGCCCCGGAGAATTTTTCCTATCGAGTTCATTGATGGCTTGCTCGTTTTTTTTTTTCTCTGAGATGGGGTTATTTAGGTAATTTATTTCCTCTTCTGTTAACCTGTGCAATTTATATTTTTGTAAATATTCATCCATTTCCCTAAGGTTGTTAAATTTGTGGTCATACAACTGGGCAAAATAATTCCTAATTATTGCTCAAATTTCCTCTTTATTGGAGGTCAATTCACCCTTTTCATTTTTTATACCGGTAATTTGGTTTTCTTTCTTTTTTTAAATCAAATTGACCAAGGTTTTAGCAATTTTATTGTTTTTTTTCATAAAACAAGGTCTTAGTTTTGTTTATTAGTTCAATAGTTTACTTGATTTCAATTTTATTAATCTCTCCTTTTATTTTCATTATTTCTAATTTGGTATCAAATTGAGAATTTTAAAGCTTTTTCTAGCTTTTTCAGTTGTATGCCCAATTCATTGATCTCCTTTTTCTCTATTTTATTTATGTAAGCATTTAGAGATATAAAACTTCCCCTAAGAACTGCTTTTGCTGCAACCCATAAGTTTTGGTATTTTGTCTTATTACTGTCATTCTCTTGAATGAAGTTATTAATTGTTTCTATGATTTGTTCTTTGGCCCACTCATTCTTTAGGATTAGATTATTTAGTTTCCAATTAATTTTTATTTTAATGTTCCATGGACTTTTATTAAAAATAATTTTATTGCGTCATGATCTGAGAAGGATTCATTGACTATTACTGCCGTTCTGCACAGGATTGTGAGGTTCTTATGCCCTAGTACATGGTCAATATTTGAGTATGTGCCATGTACCATTGAGAAAAAAGTATATTCCATTTTATCCTCATTCAGTTTTCTCCAGAGGTCTATCATATCTGCCTTTTCCAAAATTCTATTCAACTCCTTAACTTCTTTCTTGTTTATGTTGAGATTAGATTTATCAAATTCAGAGAGGTGGAGTTTGAGGTCCCCCACTAGTATGGTTTTGCTGTCTATTTCTTCCTGTAACTCCTTTAACTTCTCTAAAAATTTGCATTCTATACCACTTGGTGCATTTGTGTTAAATAATGATACTGCTTCATTGTTTATGGTGTCTTTTAGCAGGATATAGTAACCTTCCTAATCTCTTTTAAAAATCTATCTTTGCTTTTGCTTTGTCTGAGATCAAAATTGCTACTCACTCTTTTTTTTTCTTTAGCTAAAGCGCAATATATTCTACTCCAGCCTTTTAGCTTTACCCTCTGTGTATCCCCCTGTTTGAAATGTGTTTCTTGTAAACAACATGTTGTGGGATTATGGTTTTTAATCCATTCTGCTATCCTCTTCTGTTTTATGGAAGAGTTCATCACATTAACATCCACAGTTATGATTGCAACCTGTCTTTTTCTGCATCCTATTTCCCCCCATTTATGCTTTTATTTCTCCCTTCACCCTTCCACTACTTAAAAGAATTTTGCTTTTTACCAATGCTTTCCACAATTTATCCTCCCTCTTGATTCCCCTCCCTTATCTTACCCTTTTCCCCTTGCTACTTCTTCCCCTTTCCCTTCATACTGCTTGTAGGACAAGTTTGATTTCTATACTTATCACAGTATGTCATTCTCTTCTTGAACCAAATCCAATGAGAGTAAAGTTCATCTATTACTATTCTCCCTCCCTTCTTTCCCTCTACTACAATAGATTTTTCTGCCTCTTCATGTGATGTAATTTAGCCTTTTCAATTACCTTCTTACCTCTTCTCCCAGAATCCTCCCTTTACAACTCTTAATCATTTTTTTTTTGGTAATTATATCAATTATTTTATACTGATACCCACAATTTATGTATATCCCTTTCAATTGTCATAATAAGTATACTATTCACAAGATTGACATATATAACATATGTATGAATATATGAAACACATAAAAAATATAATCCTATATAAGGATATACAAAATTTGCCTGTATTGATTAACAAGGTTGGTGGGGTTTTTTTTTCCCTATTTACCTTTTTATGAATCTCTTGAGATTTGTATTTTAAGATCAAATTTTCTTTTGACCTCTGGCCTTTTCATCAGGAAAGTCTGGAATTCCCTTATTTCATTGAATGTCCATCTCCTTGCCTGGAAAATTATGCTCAATATTTCTGGGTAATAGATTCTTGGTTGTAGTCCAAGCTCCTTTGCCTTCCTGAATATCATATTCCAATTTCTCCTGTCTTTTAAGGTAGAAACTACAAGATGTTGTGTGATCCCCACTGCAGTTCCATGACATGTGAATTGTTTATTTTTGGCTGCTTGCAGTATTTTCTCCTTGACCTGATAATTCTGAAATTTGTCTGTAATGTTTCTTGGAGTTTTCAATTTGGAATCTCTTAGAGGGGGTGATCGGTGGATTCTTTCAAGGCTTATTTTACCTTCTGTTTGCAGGAGCTCAGAGAAATAATCATTGATGATTTCTTGGAAGATACTGTCCAGGAGGTTCTTTTTTTCATCATGGCTTTCCAGTACACCAATAATTCTTACATTGGGGGCAGAGCCAAGATGGAGGCTGGAAAGCAGGGACCGGCTTAAGCTGTCCCCCAAATATCTCCAAATACGTATAAAAAAAATCGCTCTGAACAAATTCTAGATCTGCCAAACCCATAAAATAGCAGAGGGAAGTAGGTCTTCAATCCAGAATGGCCTGGACAGTCATAGGGAAAGGTCTATCGCATGGTGCTGGGGGTGAAGAGCAGCCTAGTGTGGGCAGTGCCAGGAAAGACTAGACTGGGATTTGGCCCAGAGCAGATCTTAGGGTCATGAATCATTGATCTTTGGCAGTTACCAGACTTCTCAACCCACAAACGCCAAGGACCATAGAGCAGGTTAGTGGGAAAACTGCTATATCAGGTTAGAAAGCAGTCTGGCCACCAGCCCTGGGGATGGAAGAGGTAGTGGGGCAGTGGTTTCAGCAGCATCAGGAAGCTCCTGTGGTTGCTTCCAGAGTGCCAGCATCATCTACTTCCAGAGTCCCTGCCTCACAGGGTGGGAGGAATCAAGTGGTATACCAGAGTTGGCATGCACAGCTTGTTTTGCCTTGCTTGGATCTGGGTCGCAGACATGGTTGGCAGTTCTTGGGGGAGGAGGAGCGCTGCCATGGCAAAGTTTGCAGTGACAGTGGAGTAGAAGTAGCTCTGAAAACAGCAGGGCTTGGACCCTAAAGCTTGGGACAAAGCATTCTCTAAGCTACAAGCAGTCATAACCTGACAAAAGTCTCAAAGGTCAAGCAATTGGCTGGGAAAATGAACAGGCAGGGAAAACGATCTCAGACTCAAACTCAGATTCAGACTCTAGAATCTTTTTTTTCATGACAAAGAAGATTAAAACATAAAAACAGAAGAAGTCAATAAAGTCAAAAAGCCTACATCAAAAGGCTCCAAGAAAAACATGAACTGGTCTCAGGCAATGGAAGAGCTTAAAAAGAATTTAGAAAAGCAAGTAAAATAAGTAGAGAAAAAATGGCATGAGAAATGAGAGAAATACATGAAAAAATACATGAAAAAACAAGTCAATGACATGCTAAATGAGACCCAAAAAATACTGAAGAAAATAAAACCTTAAAAAAGAGACTAACTCAAATGGCAAAAGAGATCCAAAAAGACATTGAAAGGTAGAATTAGCCAAATGGAAAAGGAGGTCCAAAAGACCACTGAAGAAAATACCACCTTAAAAATTGGATTGGATCAAGTGGAAGCTAATGACTTTATGAGAAACCAAGATAATATAAAACAGAAGCAAAGGAATCAAAAAATTGAAGACAATGTGAAATATCTCATTGGAAAAACCAGTGACCTGGAGAATAGATCCAGGAAAGATAATTTTAAAATTATTGGACTACCTGAAAGCATTGATCAAAAAAAGAGCTTAGACTTTCAACAAGTTATCAAGGAGAACTGCCTTGATATTCTAGAATCAGAGAGCAAAATAGAAATTGAAAGAATCCACTGATCACCTCTTGAAAAAGGTCCTAAGCAGAAAACTCCTAGGAATATTGTGACCAAATTCCAGAGTTCCCAGGTCAAGGAGAAAATACTGCAAGCAGCTAGAAAGAAACAATTTGAGTATTGTGGAAACACAATCAGAATAACCCAAGATCTCATAGCTTCTATTAAGGGATCAAAGGACTTGGAACATGATATTCTGGAGGTCAAAGGACCTAGGATTAAAATAAGAATCGCCTATCCAGCAAAACTGTGTATAATGCTCCAAAGCAAAATATGGATTATCAATAAAATAAAGAACTTTCAAGCTTTTTCAGTAAAAAGATCAGAGCTGAATAGAAAATTTGACTTTCAAACACAAGAATCAAGAGAAGCATGAAAAAGTAAACAAGAAAGAGAAATCATAATCATAAGGGATTTATTAAAGTTGAACTGTTTTGTTTACATTCCTACATTGAAAGATGATGCATGTAATTCATGAGACCATTCTCAGTATTAGAGTAGTTGAAGGGAATGTATACACACACACACACACACACACACACACACACACACACACATACACACACACATAGGCAGAGGCAGAGGGTCAGTTGAATATGAAAGGATGAAATATAAAAAAATTAAATTAAGCAATGAGAGAGGAATATATTGAGAGAGGGAGAAAGGGAGAGATAGAATGGGCTAAATTATTTCACATAAAAGTGGCAAGAAAAAGCAATTCTGTTGGAAGGGAAGAGCGGGCAGGTAAGCAGGAATGAGTGAATCTTGCTCTCATCAGATTTGACTTCAGGAGGGACAAACATACACACTCAATTGTGTATCTTATTTCACAAGCAAGTAAGGGGAAGGGAATAAAAAGAGGGCATTATAGAAGGGAGGGCAGATAGGGGGAGGTAATGAAAAGAAATACATTTTTAAAGGGAGAGGGTCAAGTGAGAAAATTGAACTAAGGGGGATAGGATAGGATGGAGGGAAATATAGTTAGTCTTTCAAAACATGAGTATTGTGGAAATGTTTTACATAATGATACATATGTGGCCTGCCTTGAATTGCTTGCCTTCTTAAGGAGGGTGGGTGGGAAAGGAAGAGGTAAGAAAATTTGTAACTCAACGTTTTAAAATCAGATGCTCAAAAGAAATAAGTTGTTTTTGCATTTAACTGGGAAATGAGATATAAAGGCAATGGGGCATAGAAATCTATCCTGCCCTCCAAGAAAGTAAGGGGAAAGGAGTTGGGGGGAGTGGGGTGACAGAAGGGAAGGCTGACTTGGGCACAGACCAATCAAAATGTCAGCATCCTGGAGTGGGTGGAGGATAGAAGTGGTGAGAAAATTTGTAACTTAAAATATTATGAAAATCAATGTTGAAAACTAAAATATTAAACGATAAAATAATTATTAAGAGAAAAAACTTAAATGAAATTAAATTAAAAACAAAACGAAAAGTTCTGTTTCTCAGTCTTTCATAGCTCAGTGGTCTTTTCTGGTCAAGTAGATAATATAAGTAATAACAATTTTACTTTAGTGGACAGAGACAAGATAGCAGCTGGAAAGCAGGGACTTGCCTAGGGCTCTCCCCCAGGACCCTCCAAGCACCTATAAAAATAGCTCTGAACAAATTCTAGAACTGTAGAAGCAACAAAATACAGAGGGAAGCAGGGCTCCAGCCCAGGACAGCCTAGATGGTCGCTGGATAAGGTCTATTTCACATGGAGCTAGATGCGGAGCAGAGAAGAGACTAGTGTGAGCCTCTCCCAAATGAACCCAACCAGGAGCCAGGCAGAACAGGCCCTAGCACCCTGAAAGAGTGAGCTGGGTCAATAATCAGACTTCTCAACCCACAAACACCAAAGACAACAGAGAAGGTTAGTGGGAAAAGCTGGAGGGAAGAGTGAAAGGAGTTTGTGGTTCAGCCATTGCCCTGGGGGCAGCAGAGGTGGTACAGCTACAGTACTTCAGCTGCAGTTGCTTAAGGCCTCAGGCCTACCTGGTGGGAGGAATTTAGTGACAGATCAGAGCGGGAGTGCAGAGCCTGTTTAACAACTGACTCAGGTATGGGTTGGTGGTCCTTGGGGGAGGAGGAGTGCTGGTGTGGCAGAACTTGCTATGACAAAGAGCTCTGATAACAACAGCAAATCACCTCAAGCTTGGAACAAAGTATTCTCTAGTCTACAAGCAGTCATACATTTACAAAAAGCTCAGGGGTCAAGTAGTTGGCTAGGCACATGGCCTGGCAGGGAAAAATGGACTCAGATTCACACTCAGACTTTGGAATCTTTCTTTGGTGACAAAGAAGACCAAAACATACAGCCAGAAGAAATCAACAAAGTCACAGAGCCTACATCAAAAGCCTCCAAGAAAAACATGAACCAGTCTTAAGCCATGGAAGAGCTCAAAAAGGATTTGGAAAAGCAAGTTAGAGAAGTAGAGGAAAAATTGGGATGAGAAATGAGAATGCTGTGAGAAAACATGAAAAACAAGTCAAAGACTTGCTAAAGGAGACCCAAAAAATCCTGAAGAAAGCAACACCTTAAAAATCAACTAACTCAAGTGGCAAAAGAGCTTCCAAAAGCCAATGAGGAGAAGAATGCCTTGAAAGGCAGAATTAGCCAAATGGAAAAGAAGGTCCAAAAGACCACTGAAGAAAATACTACCTTCAAAATTAGATTGGAGCAAGTGGAAGCTAGTGACTTGATGAGAAATCGAGATATTATAAAACAGAAACAAATGAATGAAAAAATTGAAGACAATTAAATATCTCATTGGAAAAACCACAGACCTGGAAAATAGATCCAGGAAAGATAATTTAAAAATTATTGGACTACCTGAAGGCCATGATCAATAAAAGAGCCTAGATATCATTTTTCAAGAAATTATCAAGGAGAGCTGCCCTGATATTCTAGTGCCAGAAAGTAAAATAGAAATTGAAGAATCCACTAATTGCTTCTGAAAAAAAGATCTCAAAAAGAAAACTCCTAAGAACATTGTCACCAAATTCCAGAGCTCCCAGATCAAGGGGAAAATACTGAAAGCAGCCAGAAAGAAACAATTTGAGTATTGTGGAAACACAATCACAATAACACAAGCTCTGGCAGATTCTACACTAAGGGATCAAAGGGCTTGGAATATGATAATCCAGAAGTCAATGGAGCTAGGATTAAAACCAAGAATCACCTACCTGGCAAAACTGAATATCATGCTCCAAGGCAAACTATGGATTTTCAATAAAATACAGGACTTTCAAGCTTTCTCAGTGAAAAGACCAGAGCTGAATAGAAAATTTGACTTTCAAACACAAGAATCAAGGGAAACATGAAAAAGTAAACAAGAAAAAGAAATTGCAAGGGACTTGCTAAAGTTGAACTGTTTTGTTTACATTCTTACGTGGAAAGATGATGTATGTAATTCATGAGACCTCATAATTAGGATAGCTGAAGGAAATTTATATGCATAAAAAGGGTGCAGAGTGAGTTGAATAAGAAGGGATGATATATAAAAAAAATCAAATTAAGGGACGAGAGACGAATATATTGAGAGAGGGAGAAAGGAAGAGATACAATGGGGCAAATTATCTAGCATAAAAGTGGCAAGAAAAAGCAGTTCTGTTGGTGGGAAGAGGGGGCACGTCAGGGGGAATGAATGAATCTTGCTCTCTTTGGATTTGACCTGAGGAGGGAATAACATGCACACTCAGTTGGGCATATTACCCACAAGAAAGAAGTAGGAAGGAGATAAAAAAGAGGGGACGACAGAAGGGAGGGCAGATAGGGTGAGGAGGTAATCAAAAGCAAACACTTTCAAAAAGGGACAGGATCAAGAGAGAAAATTCATGAAAGGGGGATAGGATAGGAAGGATCAAATTATAGTTAGTCTTTCACAACATGAATATTGTGGAAGGGTTTTGCATAATGATACATGTGTGGCCTGTGTTGAATTGCTTGCCTTCTTAGGGAGGGTGGGTGGGGAGGGAAAACAGGAGAGAATTTGGAACTCAAAGTTTTAAAAGAAGATCTTCAAAAAAAACCTTTTTGTATGCAACTGGGAAATAAGATATACAGGCAATGGGGCATAAACTTCTATCTTGCTCTACAAGAAAGTAAGGGAAAAGAGGATGGGTCAGAGTGGGGTGCCAGAAGGGAGGGCTGACTGGGGAACGGGGCAATCAAAATATATGCCATGTTCAAGTGGGGGAGGGTACAAATGGGGAGAAAATTTGTAATTCAACTCCTGTGAAAATTAATGCTGAAAACTAAAAATATTAAATAAATAAATAATGATTTGAATTGAAAAAAAATACAATTTTACTTTAAAATGTTTTAAAATTAAACCACTCACCTACAACAACCACAAAAAATCCTCCTTTAGCTCTTCCAGGTATGCTTTTGGGGCTTGAGATCCATTCACATTCCCTTTTGAGGTATCAAATGTGGGCATAGTGTCAGTGTTGTCCACTTCCAAATTGGAATTTTGATCTTCACTGTCTCCATAAAAAGAATCAATGATCTTTAGTTTTTTTTTTTCATGTGCTTCTTCATGTTGGTTATCTTTTTCCTAGCTTTGAAGTGGATTACTGCTTTTGGGGCTCAGGAAGCTCTGTCCCAGGCTTCTTGTTGTGGGAATTGTGACTCCAGTTTGGGTGCTATGGCCTCCAGTTTCCTGAGGTGTTGGGGAGGGGTCGTCTGGATACAGGAAGTCTCCCCTACACCTGGGGCTGCTCTCCAGCATGGGTGGTCTCAGCCATTGTCTGTGCTTGTGTCTGCCAATTCCACTGGCTGTGTGAAGGCACGTCTGGGTTCCTGGCATAGACCCTTTCTGGCTCCACCTTTCTCATCACTCAGGAACTCCAGCTGTTTGCCTACTGAAGCCCCAATTCTGCCTCCTCTATTCCAGGGTTTTTCCCAAGGTATTATCTGAGTCCAGGGAGGCAGGGATGAGAGTTGTTTATTTGGCCATTATGGCTCCCAGAAGTTCAAGAAGACAAGTTTCAAATCTTTGGGCTACAAGCCTCAGGAGTAGATGTCTTGCAGTCACAGGTGCTGTGCTGCAGGTCCTGTAGCTTCCACAGACTCCTGTTCTGTGCTGGGTGGCCTGGGGATCTCCACCAGTTTCATGCTCCCAGCTTTCTCCCAGCCTGGATCACTGGCTGGTTTCCACAGCTTCTGCCTTGGTGTGGTCTGGTGCAGCTCTGCGAGCTGAGTGCTCTCTCAACCTATGAATCTGTCCTGTCGACGTTGCAGACTCTCCTAGCTTGGAAGTTTGCCCCACTCAGTCTTCAAGTGGCTTCTAACTCTCTCAAATCTGCTAAGATTCACTTTTTTAGAGGTATCTGACAGAACTTGTGAGAGAGATCCAGTAAGATGCTGTTTCAGGTGGCCATCTTGGCTCCACCCCTGGATTCAGATTAATCTTGTTCATCCTTTGTTCTTGAAGAGAACCAATGACATTAAGAGGATGATGTCTTGACTTGCAAGTGAATTCAATTGGAGTGAAGCAGAGTGTGTAAAGCTTCACTCTCCAGAGTCATTAGAATCCAATGGCAAACATCTGCATCTCACATGGGCAAATCATCTGGGTAGAAACAACAAACTAGGAATAGTTTATTCATCAAAACCAAATTCAATAGCTGTAATGAAGCTCTGTGAGTTCTGGCTAAGATATAGCTGCCAAAATGCCAGTCTTTGAGAATAGGTGCATGGCATGAAGAGAAAATCTCATAGGGCATCTATTATATGGTGATGATGTATATATAAATTTGTTTTAAATAAAGTAGTGTGGAGTAATAGTAAGAGAGTTGAACTTGGCATCTAAAAAATGTGAGTTCAGACACTTCCTGTCAAGGACAGTTGTATAATTTTTTGGTGGAAGTAGCTTCCACAATGATGAAATCAGATTCCACCTGTATTTCATTATAAAAGTAAAAATGAATTTTCCTCTATTTGGTTATCACAAACAATTTAACTTTATAGATTACTGTAAATTTTTCACTTGCTGACCTGGTCAACATCCTCACAAAGATCTTCCTCTGATTGTCTCATTGTGCCTGGTGTCTGGAAGGTCATGCCAGCAGAATGAAAATCTGGTAGCTTCTATCAAGCTGAAAGTTTTAAATATAGGGCCCGTTAGCTGCTTATATGTGTCTGTTCTTGAAAGACCTGAGTGGGAAGTGCAGAAATGGTCATCAACTGAATTTAACTCAATTATGGAGCATCTACAAAGGGACAGGCATTGTGTTAGAAAAGAAGCATATAATCATGGATTTATAATTGGAAGGGATGTCTCTTTTGAATATTCCACTTCTGGTACCTTTTGAGGGCCATATTTATTACTACTTAGGATGATATATTGATGGCATTTGGAACTGAAATGGAACTCAAAGATTATCTTGTGTGGCCTCTTCACTTTACGGCTTAAGATAGTAAAAGTTTCAAGAGTTGAAGTGGTTTCCCCAAGATCAAATATATAGTAAACAGTGAAGACAGGCCTGAATCTCAGGTTCTCTGGTTCCCAACCAACGATATTTCCATCCCCAGGTCCCATTTTCCTTCTTTGTAAAATACGAGAGATATCATGTAAGTAATAATATGACATGCAGATTAATGAGTGTAGAACTAGCTTAATGACTAGATCCAAAAAGTAATTATTAATGTTTTATTTCTACTTGGAAGGAGGCCTCTAGTAGAGCAGCTAAGGGATTTGTAATTGCCCCATTGTTGTTGTTAAAATTAATAAGCTTTTAACCTCTTACTTTTCTACTCCCCTTGCCAATTAAACAAAATAAAACAAAGACAAAAAGAGCAAAAAACTCTAATAACAAATATTAATAATCAAGGTAAGCAAATCCTTCATTGTTCATGTCAAAATGTATATGGCTCATTCTGTATTTTGACTTCATCATCCCTCTGTTAGGAAGTATGTTGCATACTTCATCTTTGGTCTTCTGAAACTGTAGTATATTATTATATTGTATATCAAGTAGTATGTCATATAAATCACAAATCAGAATTATAGTCGCTTTCAAATTTCTTTTCCTTCATAATGTTGTCATTTTACAGATTGTTTTCATGATTCCACTCACTTCACTCTAGATCAGTTCGTATAGATATTCTCTGAAATTGTCCATTTTGTAATTTCTTAATGGTGCAATAGTATTGATTATAGTCTTATGACACAAATTGTTTAGTGTTTCCCGAATAGAAGACACACTCACTTAGTTTCAATTTTCTTACTAGGTGAAAAAGTTCCTGTATATCTATTTACATGTAGGTTTTCTTCTTTTTCTTGGTCTCTTTGGGGTGTATACCTAGTAGTTGCATATCTGGTTAAGAGGCTATGTACAGCGGAGCCAAGATGGCGGCTGGGAAGCAGTGACTGGCGTGAGCTCCCCACCAAGTCCCTCCAAAAACCTATAAAAAATGGCTCTGAACCAATTCTAGAGCTGCAGAACCCACAAAGTGGCAGAGGGAAGCAGGGCTCCAGCCCAGGACAGCCTGGATGGTCTCTGGGTAAGGTCTGTTGCACATGGAGCTCCCAGCCCCCAGCTGAGGGGAGCGGAGCTGAGCCCAGTGCACACGGCGCGAACAGACGAGATGCGGACCTACCAGACCAGGAGATGAGCGGAGAGTGTCCTGGCATCCTGAAGTACTGAGCTGTGGCATCCACCAGACTTCTCAACCCACAAAGAGCAAAGACATCAGAGAAGGTTAGTGGGAAAAGCTGCATGACTGAGTTTGC
>JAQQSZ010004037.1:0-14275 GCA_028646595.1 Phalanger gymnotis | reverse complement strand
CAGGTGGGCCTGGGGCCAGGAGCAACTGTAGCTATAGTTCTGTAGCTGCCCCACCTCAGCTGGCCCTGGGGCAGTGGCTGAACTGCAAACTCTATCCCAGTCCCCAGCAGCTTTTCCCACTAACCTACTCTGTTGTCTTTGGTGTTTGTGGGTTGAGAAGTCTGCTAACTGCTGCAGCTCACTGATTCAGGGCACTAGGGCACACTCCACTCGGCTCCTGGTCTGGTTGGTCCGCACCGCCCATGCTGGGCTCTGCTCCCAGCTCCATGAGGGATAGACCATACCAAGAGACTATCCAGGCTGTCCTGGGCTAGAACCCTGCTTCCCTCTGCTGTTTTGTGGGTTCTGTAGTTCTAGAATTGGTTCAGAGCCATTTTTTATAGGTTTTTGGAGAGACTTGGCGGGGAGCTCACGCTAGTCCCTGCTTTCCAGTTGCCATCTTAGCTCCGCCCCCTGCCATCTCTTTTTATAGATGAGAAAACTGAGGCTCAGAGAGGTAAAACAACTCAGGATTTGAAACCCAAGTCCTCTGACTTCAAATTCAGGTTTCTTACCACTTACTTACTAAGCTGCCTCCCTTAATATAGGCATCTTCTCTCAACCTGCCCTTATGTTGTTGTTTAGTCATTTTTCAGTCATGTCTGACTCTTTGTGACCCCCTTTGGGGTTTCCTTGGCAAGGAGACTGGAGTATCTCCTGCTCATTTTACAGATGAGGAAACTGAGGCAAACAGGGTTAAATGACTTGTCTAGGGTCACACAGCTAATAAATGTCCGAGGCCAGATTTGAAATCAGGAAGATGAGTCTTTCTGACTCCGGGCCCAGCGCTCTAACCATGGTGCCACCTAGGTACCCCTACCTTTATATTACCTCTCATGATTCCTTTGTGTTTTAGCCAAACTAGGTTTTCTCAGTTTCTCCCAAATATAGTTTATACCTTCCTACATCCACACCTTTGCTTTATGTGAGCCTAGTCTAGTCGTCATCCCCTTGTCCTCTTGCCCATCCTTTGGGGTAATCCGAGTCCCACTTCTTCCACAAAATCTTTCCTGGCCACCTTAGTTGGGCTATAATGTAGTAAAAAGAAATTTGGAGTCAAAAAACCTTCGGCAAAACATTGGCCTCTTTTGGTCTTAATTTCCATATCTACAAAATAAGAGGATAGACTGGATGACCTCCAAGATCCCTTCTAGCACTTAGTCCTGTGACCTTCTGACATAGGTGCGCATGACCTTACAAGTGAGTTATAGCATCTCTCAGAGCCTCTGACTTCTATGACATGGAAAGAATAATACTTATGCTGCCTACCTCCCAGAGTCAATATGAAAGTTAAAAGTTACAAAATAAGTATTCTGCTTTGTAAACCTTAAAGCACTATATGAATGCCAGATATTCATGGGACCGTACATTTAACATTTGTAAGAGACCTTGGAGATCCTCTAGTCCAGGAGTTCTAAATTTTGTGTATATGTCATGGACCCCTCTTTGAAAGTCTGATGAAGCTTATGGACCCCCTCTCAGAGTAATGTTTTTAAATGTGTAAAATAAAATATGTAGGATCACAACGAAAACCAATTATGTTGAAAAACAGTTATCAAAGTATAAAAAAAAGTTCATGGACCCCAAGTTAAAGAACCCCTGATTTAGTCCAACCCCTTCTTTTGTAAATGAGAGAAATGTGAATTGTCCGAGATCAGATAGATATGGCAGCACAGCTGGGATTATGACTCAGATCTCCTGACTCCCAGTTCCACATCTTTTTACTCACAATTGCTGCCTCTGTAACAAATGTTAGCTTCTCCTATACTTGTTTGGTGTCAATGGAAGGGATTTGTTAGAATGGATAAAGGATAAGTGGAGAATTCTCTTTGGTAAATTATTGCTCCTGCTGTGGGTTTGACACTTCTATTTTCTACCTGTCAGAAAAAGTGACTTTATACCAGTGGTCAGTTAGACTTTTCTTTTTATACTCCATTAACCCAAAGAGCAGGGTAGGCAGAACTCACATCAGCTAGCTGGCAGTTGGTACAGGGAACATTGATATGATAATTAAATAAAATACAGAATCATCACTAATGATGTTGAAAATTTGCAATCAAAATTACTGTGATGCTTTTGGGAAGACTAGAACAAGAAAAATATGGAGTCAGCCATTTAAACAACAAGGTCTCACAGTCTGAACTGTCAATGAATCTTGCCACATTTTGTCTGAAACTTGTTAAGAGAATGCTGATATGCTTTGAAGGCTCTCCCTGGGAAGTAGTCAGTGTTATATGAAATGATGTCCTAGCAAACATTGCTTGGGAAAGAGCAGATTAAGCTATGTAATTTGAGTGCACCCATACGCAGTTGCCCTAAAATAACAATAATTTAGTATTTCTCAGAATCAGTGAGTTTGCTGTCTTTGGTACCCCTTCACCACTGTAAATCCAAAACCTTCACATCTTATCTAGTGCAATTCATGTCCATGTCTTTCACTGGATCCTCCATATAAAATCTCCTCCATGCACTAAGGGCCTTCCTTTGGTTCTTTTTAATGTTTTGTGATAGCAGTGTATCAAAAACCGTAGAATACCAAAACCTAATGAAATCTGCTACATTGGGGTAGGCTGCCCTAGGCTGCTGTGGATATAATATAGAAATCATTATTTGATCCCTGAACTAAGCGAAGTATAAACAAAGTGCCATGAGATATACAAGAGGAGAAAGGTTTTTTTCTGACTAGGAGAAACAAAGTGGGTTTCCTTAGGGAGATAGAATTACAGCTTGCCCTTGAAGAATGGGTATAATTTCAACCAAGAGAAATGAATAGGTGTGGCAGGGCAAGACATTCCAGGTATAGGGAATGACTTGAGCAAATGCACAGTGGTACAGTTATTCAGTTTGTCTATAATGTATTGTGTACATGAAGAAGGACCCATAGTATGAGATAGATCTGAAAAGGCAGAGTAGTCCCAAGGTCTTGAATGTCAAGCTGATTTTTTAGACTTTATTCAGTAGGCAGTAGGGAGCTACTGAAGTTTTTTGAGGGAGAGAGTTAGCTGTGCAGATCACACCTGTGCTTTAGGAAGTTAGTCAACAAGCATTTGTTAAGTGCTTACTACGTTTGAGGCTCTGTGCTAAGTAGAATACAAAGAAAGACAAAAATAGTGCCTACCCTCAAGAAGCTCACATTCTAGTGAGAGATAAAACATGCAAACAGCTATGTACATGCAAGATATGCATTGGGCAAATGGGAAGTAATCTTAGAAGAAAAGTAGCACAGTGGAGTGGGCATTCAGGTGAGCGAAGGTGGGAGACCAGGAAAGGTCTCTTAGAGAAGTTGAGACAGCAGCCAAGTCTGGAAGGAAGTCAAGGAAGCCAGGAGGCAGAGATGAAGAGGGAGAACATGCTAACGATGGAGAACAACCAAGGAAGAGACATAGACAGGAACTAGCAGTGTTGTGAAGGAAAGGGGAAAGACTAGCAGCGCTGAAACCAGTTAGGAGAATATTTTAATAGGACAAGTGAGCCATGATAGGGGCTAGGGCTAATATAAAAGGATTTGTTCTGTGAAGTTTGGATTCAGTCAAAGGGCCACACTTGAGAACCTAGAGGGCCACATGTGGCCCAGAGGCCACAGGTTCCCCACCCCTGGGATCAAGGTGGGGGAACTGAATGGGAGAAAAACAAACAGTGAATAAATGCAAAGGGCGAATTAACAGAACTCACTAATTGATTAAACATGAGGAGTAGAGAAAGAGGAGAACCAAAGATAAGTCTGAGGCATATAGTCTGGTTGGCTAAGAGAATAGAAGTATCATTACCAGAAATAAGGCAGAAGTCAAATCAAATCAAAGCATTTATTAGGGGTTTATTTTAGAGGCCAGACTTTTAAGTGCAGATTTAGAAGAGGAGATAAGGAATTTGGTTTTAGAACATTAAATTTGAGGTACCCCTGAGACGCAGGAACTAGGAGCAGGAATATCACCTTGGATTCCATTTAATTCTCTCTTTTCATTTTACAGATGAGAAAAATGAGACCCCTAAATATGATATCTGACAGATCTAGAGCTTAAGAGGGGGAGGTCACTAAACTCCTATGTGCTCTTTGAGTCCTTAGGAACATCTGCCTACTCAGGTCCTTTTCAAATAGCTTTTATAAGGCCAGTTCTATAACAACAATCATCTCCAAAACCCCTTCATCAACCCAAGAGGAAAAGAAAGGGGTATGGGCTCAGCTCACTGCTAAGTGTTTAGGGGAATATAGAAGATTTTCTTGCTTATATAAAAATCCTTAAATGACAGATTGAAAGATTGGAGAAACTCAAAAGCCTTGAACACTCCCGTATGTAAAATTGGCTCTTGGGACTCATCTGTGGAGCATTTCAAACCTGAAATTGCTTTTGGACAGCAATAATGTCTTCAGTCTATGCAAATGATACACTGTTATCATTTGATCATCCAAGCATGTACCGTCAGCTGCCTCAACTTTAACATCAGAGCCAGGGAGTGTTCTATGCCTCGAGCTTTGGGATTTGTCTTTTCTTCTGCCTCCTCGAGACTAATCAGTATAGAAACCAAGGCAGATGAACAGTGAGGACATGGGCACATCTGTTGAAAAGGAATGCTATTCCTCTGAGACTTGGTAGTCTTAAGACACTGCAGTAATGTGGACAGATGTATGGGGACAAACAGACATCATCACCAAGACAAATTGGTTAACTCAATCAACATCTTCACAAAACACATCTATTAGTGAAAGGGATCGTAAACTGAGAATAGAATTTTATCCTTATTTAGCCTTTATCTCTAGACATGGAACACTCTTTGGCTTCAATGTTAAAGTTTAAGCAGTTGGCAGTATATGCTTGCATAATTATAACATTTAATCTCCACCTCCAGGAAGCCTTCTCCATCTGATTCCCCTCCTCTCTCCAGAAGTTAGTAATAACGGCTTATATTGACATAATGCCTTGAGTTTTGCAAAACATGTACATACATACATAATACATATATTACTTGTGTATGTGTATATACGTACACATACACAGATATACATGTGTACACACACACATACATACACAGGTTTGTCCGTCACAACAATCCTGTTAGGTAGGTGCTATACATAACATCTTGCTGTATACTTCCATGATGTATTTGTCATGCAATATTATATATTATAGTTATCTGTATTCTCTCTTATCCCCCTCTTAAACTGTAAGTTTAACACCCAACAGTCTTCTACACACAAAAGGAACTAAATAAATATTTTTATGAATGAATGAGTTGACCAATCCATCACCCCATCACCAGAAGTATAAAACTTGCATTCATAAAAGGCTACATGGTATTAAAAAAATCTATAGAAATCTCACAGAAACCATAGAGCTCTTATAGATCACCTAGTCTAGTCCTCCCTTTTATATAGAGTAAACTGAAGCTTGGAGAGGAAAAATAAGTTCCCCAAGGTCACAGCTAGTACGGCAGAATCTAGGCTATACTCAGGCTTGTTAAATGCAAAGAGTACTGGAATTATAATCAGAAGCCCAGGAATTGAGTCCTAACTCTTCCACTTCTTAGCTATGTGGCCTTAAGGAAGTCATTTCCTCTCTTTGATCCTCGGTTTCCCATCAGTGAAATAGGAATAGTACTTCATGCCCTGCCTCTCTCCCTCATAGGTCTATCAAGGAGGATCAAAAGAGAAAACAGATGCAAAAGTGTAACTATAAAGCATCTCCCAAATGAGGCTCTTGATGATCTTGTCCAAAATCCTGTTGTGAGAAAAGGACTTTATAAACTCTAAAACACATAAACATGTAAACTACAAGCATTATTATTTAAGTCCTTCAAAAGATCCACAAATACTCTCTCTCTAACACTGTTGGTTTCAACCCTTCCATGTAACCAAGAAAGTGCCACCCTGGTGTCCATCTTTCTGGTGATGAATATATCCATACTTAGGCTGGTCGTTGAGATTGTGTTCAAGTCCTATCCAGCTCTCTAGAATATATTGGATCTTGTGTTGTACTTTAATGACCTTCAAGAACCCAGGGTCACCTTTATACCATGATATGTTATTAGAAGAGAACTTTGAGGGAAGGTGATGATAATGTGTGTAGTGAGAAGTATGTTGATGATGAAGGAGGTTTATTGTAATAATAGTAATTATAATGATATTGATGGTGGTAATGGTGTTGGTGGTGAAGATGATGATTATGAGGGTAATAATGGTGATAGTGCTATTGCTTGTAATAGTGATAGCATTGATAATGATGGTGTTAATGATAATGTTGATGTTAAAGATGATGGCTGCTTTCAGCCTATCACTGTTCTTGCTCGGATTACTCCCACAATAACACATCTCCTAAATATCTACACAGGAACTGCAAACTCAGTAGCAGCACCTTCTCAATGGCATCTGTAGATATTCTATATATTGACATAACAAGAAGGTGGAACTCCATGGGCCTTGAACAGAAGGAATCAGGTAATCCTTTTTTTTTTTTTTAAATTCTCTTTCATAGACTGGAATACCAAATAAGGGAGCTCTCTCCTTTCTAGGGATGCTTACTAATAATACTTCAGTGGGGAAAAACTCAACCAAAGATAAAGGGAAAAAATAGCCTCTAAGGGGAATTCTGTCATTTCTATTTCTAAGGGATAGTGGACAGGGTGAGGATTAACTTTCACGATGCAAAAAGTGACCCAAGAAGTAAAGACCTGCTGGATTCTTTGTATCCCTTACATTCCCATTAGCAGAACAGACCCTATACATACGCAAGAGTTAGTGACCACCTTTGTGCTAAATTCCTGCAAAATAGCCGGGAAATGCCTTATTGAAAATTTACTTTACTTCTGAGCAGAAAAGATGAACATCACCTACAATATTTCAGAGTGAAAACATGGAACAGTCATCATGACCATAGCCAACAGAGAACAGTTTCAGAAATATTCTTTCCCATCTCTTCCACCAAGGGTGATATCTCTTGTTGGTAATTCAGCAAATGCCTTCACATCACATTTTGGCTATTAGCACACTCATACCACAAAATTCTTTCTTCCTGGGAAATTCTCTTATTTGTCCCATATTAATGTCTGCCCTTCAATGTTGTTTCTCCTGCTGGCTATCACCACTAGCATTACTCTGCTCAGTGAGAAGGGGAGCTGGTACCCTCAGTTTTTTGACAGTGAGTATGGTTGAAAATTCGGTTGCTAACCCTGCTCGTTGGCTCTAGAGTAAGAGTAATGATTACTCAATTCATCCCCCTCCTCTTGTCTTTGCTTCTGAAACAAGAGCCAGATTCACTGAATAATGCAATCCTTTGGCTCAACAAGGTGAGAGCCTCTATCACAAGGCTGCAGTTGGCAGCTAGCTTACAGTCTTTGCATTAGCAGTAGAGGGAGAGACTGGAGATCCAGCTCCTTCAGGGTAAGTATCCTGATTAATTATCATGTGAGGACTTAGAGCTCTTGTGTCACAATTACACACTGAAATTTCTGCTGATGCCTTCATAAAAGCCAAAGAAGTGTTTGGCTTCAGAGCTGAATACAGACGGTAGGTGGATTCTGCAATGGGAAAAGGCCAGGATGAGGGGGAGGGGGACAGAGTGGAATTATTAAATATTGCAATTGATCAAGAGCTGCAGTAGGAAGCTATTTATCATGTTTATTGCTTCCCACCAACATTACCATCTGGCCCATTGTTCATTCGGAATTAGCTTTTCAAGTTCTGCTTGCATCTTAAATTGCTCTGTAGTAGGAGCCCTAGCTTAGCGTTGTCCAGGATATGTTTTCCTGGGTGAGATTTTTCAGGGGGTCTGCTAGTATATTTTCACTTTTGCTGACCCAGATGAGGAAATGAAAAAGTGCTTATTTTTAGCACATTCTGCCAAGCAGAATCATGGGTTGTAAATAAGGTAGTTCAACATTCCTGTGAGGTACAGAGTAGAAGTACTATGATCACCCAAATCCTACAAATAAGGAAACTTTGGACAAGAGGGGTAATTTGTTGACAGTCACACAAACAGTAAGTATTACAACCCAGGCTGTCCAACTCCAAATTACAGTGTGTCACCACCTCTCTACTGCCATATTTTTCTAAGACCATTCATTCTTTTATTCAGCAAACACTGATTCAGCACTTAATATATTCGATACACATACAAAAATCAAGAATACTCAATCCCTATCCTATAAAAATTGTTATCTAGTAAGAATGATAAAACATGGAGACAGAAAAATAGCATATAAATGAGAATTTGATTCTAATGTTATCGTAGGATAATGACTAGAATTTGGAGTATATAAAAGGAATTCAAAATGCTATGAGCATATGAGGGAGAAATTGGGTAAGACTTCATGGAAGGGCAGCATTTGGGCTGGGCCTTGAAAGACGAGTAGGCTGTCAATAAGCAGAGCTGAGCTTTGAACATTTGAATTCAGCAAGCCTTACTTTAGTAATAAAGCCCTGAGACCTTCATGGAAAGGCATCACTTGGGAGCCAGCCAAGTTATTATCTCCAGTTTAGAGGACAAAAGAGAAAATTTGTTTCTGGATGGTATCTGCAGCATAGCTGGTGACTACAGTACCTCAGTGTCAGATGAGACCAAAAAGTGTGAAGGACTCTCTTAGGTCAAAGTCAGGGAACTTTGGGTACAACTGACTTTGTGGCCAGTACACTAATACAAACTTCAATGATTTTGCTTTCCTCTGATTATGAAATGAAGAAAGAGCATTTGACTACTCTGAAATGGAAAACAAAGAAGTTACTGATAGTGGTGGGAACCTGGTTTTCATGCTCTCTGAGAAGAATGATGTTGAAGCTTAGGAACAGAATATTGCTAGAGCTAGAAAGAAACAGAGTATTAAGTACCTACTATGTGCCAGGCACTGTGCCAAGTGTTGCAGATATTAAAAAAAAAAACCAAAAGACAGTCCCTGCTCTCAAGTAGTTCACAGTCATAGAGTATAGAGTTAGGTCACAGAATGTTGGAACTCAAAGCGTTCTTAGAATATAGAATCATAGAATACCAGAGCTTTAATCATTTAGTCTAATAAACCCCTTTATTTTATAGATAAGAATGCTGAGCCTAAGAAAAGAGAAGTGACCGCCCAAGGTAATAAGTAGAGTTAGTGGCCAAACTAGAACTAGATCCTAGCTCTGCTGATCCCAAGTTGAAAGATTTAATCATAGATTATAGCTTTAATGCTGGAAAGGACTTAGAGGCCATCAAGACCAATCCTCTTATTTTACAGATAGGAAACTTAGCCCCAGAAAAGTTAAATGATTTACCCAGTGTTATATAACCAGTCAGTGTCTAAGACAGGATTCAAACTCGGGTCTTCCTAACTCCAAGCTCAGTTCTTTATTATTCACTGTCTTTCCCTTCTGCCTGAGTGTCTGTCACTAAGATGGCTGCCCTTTATTAGGGTCAATAGAAAGCCATAGTCTCGTCTTCAGACTCTCAGGGGATAGATCAGAGTACTAACAATCTTGTGTTTATATGGAACTTGATGGTTTTCAAAGTGCTTTCATGTCCATTATTTAATTTGAGTTTTATCACAGTCTTGGTGGGGAATGGTAAGCTGGGCAAATATCACCTCCATTTGACAGATGATGAAATTGAGTCTTGGAGGAGTAATTTTGTTGTTCGGTCATTTTTTTTCAGCTGCATCCAGCTCTTCATTACCCCATTTGGGGTTTTCTTGGCAGATACTGGAATGGTTGCCATTTCCTTCTCCAGCTCATTTTATAGATGAGGAAAATGAGGCAAACAGGGTTAAGAGACTTCTCTAGAGTCACATAGCTAGTAAGTGTCCGAGGCCAGATTCAAACCCAGGAAGATGAGACCCCAAGCCCAGCACTCTATCCCCTGCACTACCTAGCTGTCCTAGAGGGTTAAAGTGACTTGCTTAACATGACAGGGCTAAGCAATGGCAACACCAGAACTGGAATCCAGATCTCCTGACAACTGTTCATTCAATGATTTCTTCAAATGAAAACAAATCTGAACAGAAGATACCAGTAGATGAGTAGTAACGATTTTCCCTTAGGACCATCTGCTTTAGGGAATGGCTTCAGGGATATTTTTTAGAGGAAATTGTTTATAATAGAAATTTTCTTATCTAAAGCATTCAATTTTCTTACCCTTAATTTTTCAACTTATTTGGTAATCAGAGATATCCAACGATTTAATTGACTGCCTCATGAGACAATGAGCTCCCCTTCATTGAAGGTCTTCAAGTGAAGGCTGGATTATCACTTCTCAGGGATGTTGTAAAGTACATTCATGCTTTGAGGAAGAGTTGGTCCACTGTAGATGGTCTCAGGATGCTTCTAGCAGTCTAGATTCTGTGTTCTAATACAGTATTTCTAAAGTACATTTCAGCCCTAACTTCCAGCTCTGTTTGTGTTCTAATATTCTTTGTTCTAGCTCTCATGTCCTATGTACTAACATTTATACTCTAAGAATTTTTCCAGATCTAGCATTCTATATTCTAAGCTTTTTTTCCAGCTCTAAGATTCTACAATTCCATGATCCTAAGCATCATATCAAAACCGCTATCTGTTTACCTATCCTCCAACACTTCAAAATACAGTTTTGAAGTGCTAATGATGCTCTTATCTCCCTATTAACAAGGCTGGAAATGCATAGTCAGTCACTCACCTTTTTGACCTGTCCTGTTTTCAACCTGGGCCAGTTTGACCCTCCTTAAACAACCTAGTGGTTCCCTGCCATTGGGGCTCATTATATTGGTGCCAGACTTTGTGTGGACACACAATGAGCTTAGCACACTGTAGCTCAGAATTCTTCAGCTCAAGCAATTCACCAGCCTCAGCCTTCCCAGTAGCAAGGATTACAGACATGTGGCATTACACCTAGCATGTATGTTCTTTTCTTGATAGCAACACAGAACTTCGGTCAACCCTAAATATTGATATCTAAGTATTAATATTGATAACTGAGTAGGCCCTTAATGTTTGATACCTGTTTGAATGAAAATAAACTTGCCTGGGGAGACAGATGATTGACTAGCATCTAGGTTATGGAAAGGAGATATTTAAAAGGCAAGCAAATGCACAAAATGATGCACTTGGAAAATATAATGCCATTTAACAATATCCTCACTTATTTTCTGTTAGAATACTAACAAGTACTTTGCATCCTGATGAAATTTAATAACGTAATCCTGTACACTCTGGTATGCCAATGTCATTGTAATTTTTTTATTTTTAAAAAATGGATGTGATGAGATTTTAATTTCCAGTCAAAACAAAAAATCCAAATGAGGCCATTATTAAATAAACTAGGGATTCAAAGCCCTTGACTACACATCATCAAATAAGCACACCTAATTATCAGTGTTATGCAGATCTTACATGAGCATTTCATATACCAGATATATTTCACCACTGAGATGCATCTCTTTGAGGAGAATCTCTGTTCTCGTGGTTAAGAAATTGTACCCAGAGAGCAAACACCTAGAGTCAGTCAAAAGAGCTGTTTTTGGAATTCTGAATCCTCCATTTAATAGCTGCAAAATATTGAGCGACATCATCTTTCTGATATTCTATTTCTTTTATGAAATAGGGACGGTAACAATTGCATTCCGTAATTTACAAGGGGGTTGTGAGGGTTAAAGTATGTCTTGACAGAGTGATGGATTTGGAGGCAGAGGCCCTGGGTCAGCTCTGCTGCTTGGTGCATGGGTGGCATTGAGCAATGGATTTAACCTCTCTAAGCTTAAAATAAAATGGGGAGGGGGATGGAGTGACAGGAAGGCTGCTCTAACTGATGTCTTAAGATCCCTTCTAGCTCTGACTATACATATATCTATATACATAGATATATGTATTTTATAAAGCAATATACATGAATATACGTGTAAGCCATTGTTATTTTTACTATTATCATAACTAAACAGTAATTAGACTTTCCAGCTTTTGGACTTCTCAAGAAAATAATTAAGAGAGATAGCTTTCTGCTTATTGGGTACAATGCAAAAACGTCATATTCTGCACAGCAGACCACTGGATAATGGTTGAAAATTTTGACTGAAACTGTTTGATATTCTGAAGACCCTGGTAGTAACCCATACAGAAGTGTACTTCAGATGTGAGAAGTATAATAATAAAAATAACTTTTTCTTTAGTACTCTAATGTTCACAAATCACTTTCCCCACAGTAACCCTGTGAGGTTAAGTAGTAATATGCTGGATGGGTACACCCTCAGCCCTCTAAACTTTGCTTAGAGTGACCAGACGTGATGTCACTCATGAGTCTCTGTCTACTTTGTAGCATTCCTCTCTGAGGCATTTTTGTCTGTGTCACAAATCCTGATTCCTAAGACTGCCAGAGTTAAGGGAAAGAAATAAGGATGAAGTATTGCCCATGAAGAATTTAAGTTGTGCTCAGTAAAGGGATGTTGCTGTTCTGAGCTCTTAAACTACAATTACAAAAAACTCCCTCCTCAACTCTGTATTGTTTGCAAAATAGACCCATGGGAAAGAGATGTCACTGAATTCACAGATTCTCAGAATCATGTAACATTAGAGCCAGAAAGGACCTTATAACATAGACTGTTGATCATATAACATTAGAATAATATTCAGAGCCAGAGAGAACTTTGGAATATAGAATGGACCACAGAATCTAGGACGTCAGAAATTGAAGGGATGATCTAGAAAAGGAGTTCTTAACTCCAAAAAATTGATAACTATTTCAATCATAATTGTTTTTCTTTGTATTCCTATTTTAATTTATTCACTTAAAAACATTATTCTAAATAGAGGTCCACAGTCTTCACCAGACTGCCAGAGGGGTCCATGACACAAAAAAGCTTAAAGATCCCTGATCTAGAACAACTCCTTTGCTGTACACTGATTCTACAGTAGAGAGTGATGTCACAGTCTTTCTCAAGAGAGGATGAATGAACAGAGAGGTAACATGCAGAACAACACAACAACAAAAGTGTGGACTTCTTTTGATTTAGTGAACTTATTTCTACCCATACAATTAATCAGTACAATTAAAGGAAATATTTTCCCCAAATTATCCAGATTATTAGTCCTATTTCCAAACTTTTTGCCAATTCAGTAAGCACATATTATTGGGTAGTGACTTTCCATGTACTTTTTACATCATTGCTGTCATAGCCAGCTAACTATTGTGTTATAACTTGGATCCACATTGACTATAAGCTATTTGATCAACAACTATGTTCTGTTTTTGTTTCCCTTTCTGATTGGCTACATATACTTAGGCAGACTACCCAACTTTTATGTGTTTTCTTCATCTGGCATGAAACTACGTTGAAATGTATTTGGCAAACAATGTATTGAATGAAGTGTTCAAAAACATTTCAGTTTTAAGTTTTTAGTTGTCACATATACTTACGTGTCTGTGTATGCGTGTACTATCTCCTTTAAAATATATAGCTGAGGTCGACTTCCAGGAGTAGAGCCAAAATGGCAGAGCAGAGAAGCACTCAGCTGAGTTCTTCCAATATTCTCCTTTAAACAACTTTAAAATCATAACTCAAATTGAATTCTGGAGTGGCAGAGCCAACAAAAGGTCGGAGTGAGACATTCTTCCTGTCCAAGACAACATAAAAAGTCAGAAAGAGAGATCTGTGACACAAAGACTAAGTGGTGGTGGCAGAAGCAGCAGCATCAGCTTCAGGAACTCTCAAGCCAGAGATGATAAGAGGGCCTGGCCTGGCAGGTGGTCAGAAAGACATTACAGGTTACCTCTGTTCTAGCACTGGATTCAGAACCAAACACCATTTGGCAACTCCATTGCCAACATCTACTTCTGAGTCATAGTTCAAGGGACAGAGAGAAGCACTTTCAATTAAGAGGGAGTGGACGCCCTAAGGAGCAGCATCACTTCTGGCCCCAAGGGATCATGGACCCTGATGGGCACCATTATTTCCAGTACCAAGGGAAGAGGTACTCTGAGGAGCAGTATCAATTGCAATCCCATGGGATGGATCAGAGGCCCTTCCTGGATAAGGACCACAATGCACACCAAGAGAGCAGTGACCACACTTCTCTGTGGAACACACCCCCACAGAAGCACTGAAAGCTTCCAAGCCCCCAGAACTAGCTCTCTGTTTTAACAGTCTGGCTAGCAGCTTCTGTGGGGGTGTAAGATCCACCCACAGCCAGCACCCAGAAAGCTGCCAGCACCCAGAAAACACAGGTTCTTTTGATCTGCTTAACTAAGGAAAGTAAGGTGAAGGGGTTGGCAATCTTACTTTAATTCAGCACACAAATATCATTCACTTAGTT